>WBMZ01008155.1:153677-235079 GCA_013400975.1 Atrichornis clamosus | reverse complement strand
TTCTGGGCCCCTCAATTTAAGAAAGACATTGAGACACTTGAATGCGTCCAGAGGAGGGCAACAAGGCTGATGAAGGACCTGGAACACTAGCCCTACAAAGAACGGCTGAGGGAGCTGGGCTTGTTTGGCTTGGAAAAAAGGAGGCTTAGGGGAGACCTTATCACTCTCTACAACTGCCTGAAAGGTGGTTGTAGCCAGGTGAGGGTTGTCTCTTCTCCCAGGCAACCACTGACAGAACGAGAGGACACAGTCTTAAGCTGCACCAGGGGAAGTTTAGGTTAGACGTCAGGAGAAAATTCTTCACTGAAAGAGTGATTGGGCACTGGAATCGTCTGCCCAGGGAGGTGGTGGAGTCACCGTCCCTGGATGTGTTTAAAAACAGACTGGATGTGACACTTAGTGACATGATTTAGTTGATGAGGAGGTGGTAGGTTATAGGTTGAACTTGATGATCTCAGAGGTCTTTTCCAGCCTAGTTAATTCTGTGATACTGTGATGCAGTAGTAAGAATTCAGGAAAAATGGAGCATGTGGAATCCCACAGGGTAAATGCTCTGCCTTACTGCTGTATTGCTTGCCTCACTTCCTCCTCTTTATTCACACCATTCCCCATTAATAACTTCTTGTCCTGTCATGGTGTCAGTCTTCTCTGCTCTTAACAATCATGTTAGTGTACACAGAGTGCACACAAAACAATGTGATGTGGTAAGCTAAAAAGAGATCTGAATCAGAGTGAGACCTCAAAGAACTGAAATGTCTTCCAAATTTTCAGTTGAAAACCTTGAATTTTAAAATTGGCCTAATGTGTTTTTCAGCTTAAGTAGTCAGGTTTGAAGAAATAACAAGAGCAAAAATAAATTGGCTTTTTAAAGGTTTTATGGTTGCAGATGGTTTAAAAGAATTTGTTAGCAAGGTAAGAACCTCATAAAGTTATTCTCATAAAATTAGGGGTTTGTTCCTATGTTTTGGTGTATTAACAGGATATAAGAGAGAAGATTACTGTGAAGTCTGTTGAGCTTCATCAGTGAACACAACAATAGTATTGATTATGTATGTACACACAATAGGTGTGTACTTCAGACCTCATGTCTTCTGTTGGTCATGTGCAAAAAGCTCAAGTTGGATGCTGGCGCTCGATCTCAGTAGGAAAGCGAGGAGAAGGTCTTTAAAATTCGTAATGAGGGCCGCTTGAGCAGTTTGCTTGCTCTCTGTTCTCCCTCAACAGTAAGCTATAACACATGCTGTTTTGAGGTGGTGTATTTTGTTGGCATCATACAGGCATTCTGTCATGTTGGCTTACCTGAGAACAGAGTGGGTATCTTGCAGCCTGAGACAGCTTGGTATGTCTTCGTGCAATGTTAGTGGGAAGTGATAGTTTACTACTTGAAGTAACATAGCTGTGCCAGCAAACTTTTTTATTTTGGTAACTTAGTAATGTGCTGATGAGGTAGAACATTGTGATTTGAGAGCTTTGCCTTGCATATGTCCCTTCAGCTTTGCAACTGCACAATGTAATTTTACATTAAGAACAGACCACCAATTCCCATGACAGCATTCAGTGTAGCTTCCATCTCCAGTGCTCAGTGACAGTGGCCCTTGTGTTTGTGCCTAAGAGATATTTGAGAGTAAGTTGGTTAACAATGGTTTAAAAAGTTCAAGAAACCAGGTAAATTTGAAGATTGATGCTAAGACTTCTTCAATTGTCAGTATGAGTCTGATAATATCACCTTTCACCTTTCGTATCACCTTTCACCTCCATATATTTTATTTTTCTTAATATAATTAGCTGCATCATATATTTTAAAATATTATTTATATTGAGTAAGCAAATAACATCAAGACTTCCCCTAAAACCTACAGGAGAACTTACAGAAGGAGTATTGCTGTGATGTTGCACTCAACATCTATTTAAGCAAAAGCATCTGTTGCAATCATCAGATTGTAGAACAATAGGATTTTTAAAAATGTATTCTGATTAAGCAGAGGTACTAGCTTGTTTCAGAGGAATTTATTGTGAAGAGTTATGAATAGATTCTGTGTAACACCTAACACAAAATAATTTCAGAAGTAGCTAGAAGAAATTATGCTTTTTTCCACATTCTAATTATTTTTAATACATTGTGTTGATGTATGTGGTATGATACTACCGTGTTGTATTTAATTTCATCTTAACTGCAAAAACTCCAAAGTGGTGCTAGTGCTGTGGTAGCAAAAATGATTATTGAATTTCCAGTGTCACTATGGCTGAATTTATCAGCATAAAATCTTGCTGGTTCTCGCCACAAATGCAGGAGGGAAAACGAGTTCCTCTGCTGCTTTGTTTCAAGGAAGCAGAACGGGACTTCTGGGTGCTTACAACCAGGTAAGGATCTATGATAGCTAAAACTGTTGTAGGTTCTTGTCTACATAAAAGGGGCTTTGTTTCTAATCCATTTTCTGTTTAGTTTTTGTTGACTTGCCATATAATATCCAGAGAAGGGCTAAATCCTTGGTTTTTTCAGTTCAGGAATTCCATATGTGTTTTACTAAGAAATTGATACTCTTTCTGTTTTGTTCAATACATTTATATTGCCACTTTTTGTGTTTTGCAGGAGAACAAATGGAAGACTGCTTGAACTCAAGTTATGATTATCTTTGGGGAACTGAGGAATTAAAGAAACAGAGAACAGAGGTAGTAGAACATGCGTGTGATACTTGGACTGATATTCGTGTATCCATGAACACGTCAGTGAATCCTCCATCACATGGCAACGAGCAGAAGAGCTTAACACCAAAACAGCGTACCAGAAGTTTAAAAAAGACATGGATTATACATCACAGCCTGGATGACAAATTGTCTTTAGGAAAGAAACATTTAAAGTTTCCAAAGAAAAATCACAAGAATGAGAAGAGCAAGACTACATCAACTGCAAATGACAATTCTCTTCTCAAGGGCTTTGGTCATAATACTCCTTCCAGAAAAATAACCCAGTTAAATACTGTTCCTGCTTTGATTGACAGTCTCTCTAATTCACCTATGAATAGTGAAGACTTAAATACGTGTTCACTGGATAAACGCTTCCCTGTTGACAGAAATGATTGTATTCTTGAAGATAAGAGGAAGATACTACAAACAATACCTAGTTTTAAGCTGTCTACCTCAGAACTGGGTGCATCAGGCTCTAAGAGGTTCTTGCAAGCAGTTACTACACAAAGCAAGTCTTACTGCACTGAAGAGTCTTCTTATGAAGACTTCTTTTCATCATCTAATTTAAATGAAAATAAAGCACAGATACCAGTACCAAAGGAATCACAGAATCCTCCTGAAGTTTGTTGCGAAGACTCTTTTACAAGCATGGACCTACATGATGTGGGTTTCTGTAAGCCACATAATACTACCAAGAAAAGTAGCAAAACATCTATTTCAGTAAATGATTTTCCAGTAAAGAAAAAAGTCAAACCAGCTAAACATCCTGGAAGCATTCCATTAAATATATCAGGTGATGAAAAAGATGACACTGCAGAAGATCTAGATTCTGATGATGTGAATAGGCTACCTCAGCATGTTCATGAAAAATCCTACAACAATGTGAATTACTGTGCTCATACTACTGGTAAGTTTCTACATAGAGCTGGAAAATCAAAAGCTGTCTTACTGCATTAGATATACTCATGCAACTAAATTGCAAAATGAACTGTCATTTCAAAAGGAAAAATATTTCAGAAATACACCAAAAGAAGAAAAAATACTGTGGTACTGACTTTATTTCTGAGTAAAATACATGAGTGCATAGAACGCAAAAGAACACCATTTCCCATACCTTACAAACACAAAGTCATAAGAGATGAGGAAACTGCTCACTATATACAACAAAAGTAATGTTGAGCCTTCTTTTCTCCTAATATCCTAAATTTCTGTTGCTATTCAAAATCTGTTTAAGAAACCAAGGTCTTTCTGTTTTACACATTATGGTGCTCTTGTAAATTGTTTATGAGTAGCTCGTCATAGGTTCCCTTGTTCAAATTATTTTTATTTCACAAGTTAAAAATACTACTAAAATTTCAGTTAAAAGCATAAAATCTCTGGTGGAAAAAAATATTTCAGTTAGCAGTCTCTTTCTTGTGCAGTGATGAAGATGAAAGAAGACATGCAAGGGTTGCAATGTAATCATCTTTTTCAACCATGACTTTTCTATATGGAACTTTACTTAATTTTTAGTAATAGTTTTAAGAGTATTTTTTTATATTTAAGAGTTTTCAAGTTGGTTTAGCATAAGGTATTTCAGTGTAAATGTATACTAAAATATTGAATCTCAGGAACTTCCCTGGAGAATGCTCCTAACTTCCATGGGGGTAACCATTTTCAGATTTAGATATTTTGAGCTTAGTTTGTCAAGCTTTACAATGGATTGAATACTTGTAATTATAATTGTATATTTTAATGATTTGTTTTCCCTAGTGCATCAATTAATTATATAAAATTAATTTTAAACTAAAAGGGCTCGACAAACTGCTATCAAACTTATGAAAGCCAGTGGAAATGTTGAACAATGACTGTGCCTATATCTGTGAGTAAGAAGTTGCTGAAGTGTGGGCTGCTGTTTTGGGTTCACCACACTGTATTTTAATAGCTGGAGTGAATAATTTATAACACAGTTTAAAAAACAGTGGATGCAGATGTATGTTATACAAGTGTAAATGTACACCCATAAATTACAACTTTCTTCTCCAAGTGGTAAAGGAGCCAACAAGGAGAGGTGCTATATTGAATCTTGTTCTCCCCAAAAAGGAGGTGCTGGTGAGGAATGTGAAGCTCAAGGACAGCCTTGGCTGCAGTGACCATGACATGTTGGAGTTCAAGATCCATGAGGCAGCAAGGAGAGTGCACAGCAAGCTCACCACCCTGGACTTCAGGAGAGAAGACTTTGGCCTCACCAGGGATTTGCTTGGTAGAGTATATGGGATAGAGCTTTTGAGGGAAGAGGTGTCCAAGAGAGCTGGATTATATTCAAGGATTGTCTCCTCCAGGCTGAAGACCAATGCATCTCTACAAAGAGGAAATAATGGAAGAATGACTGGAGGCCTGCATGGATGGACAAGAGGCTCCTGGACAAACTTCAACACAAACAGGCAGCTTACAGAGGGCAGAAGCAGGGAAAGGTAGCCTGGGAGGGATAGAGAGAAATTGAACAGCCATGGATCTGGTTAGGAAGCCTAAAGCACTAGCAGAAGTAAATCTGGCCAAGGGTATCAAGGGCAAACGAAAAAGCTTCTTTAGGTGTGTCAGCAACAAAAGAAAGACTAGGGAAAATGTGGGTCCTCTCAGGAATGATAAAGGAGAACTAGTTACCCAGGACGTGGAGAAGGCTAACATACTCAACAAGTGTTTTTGCTGGAGGCTTCACCAGCAAGTGCTCCAGCCACACCACCCATGTTGCAGCAGATGAAAGCTGGAATTGGGAGATTGGAGAACTGCCTGCTGTAGGAGAAATCCAGGTCTGAGAACTCCAGCTCTGGAGCCCCCAGCACAATAAAGAAGTTGGAACAAGTCCAGAGGAGGGCCACAAAGATGATCAGAGGGCTGGAGCACCTCTCCAATGAAGACAGTCTGAGAAAGTTTTGGATGTTTAGCCTGGAGAAGAGAAGGTTCTGGGGAGACCTAAGAGCAGCCTTCCTGGAGTATCTAAAGAGGGCTTAAAGGAGAGCTGGAGAGGGACTTTTCATGGGGGCATGTAGTGATAGGACAAGTGGGAATGGTCTAAAGCTGAAAGAGAGTAGGTTTAGATTAGATATTAGGAAGAAGTTCTTTACTCTGAGTGTGGTGAGTCACTGGAACAGATAGCCCAGAGAAGCTGTGGACCCCTCATCCCTGGAAGTGTTCAAGGCGAGGTTGGATGGAGCTCTGGGTAACCTGCTCTAGTAGAATGTACACCTGTCTATTGCAATGGAGTTGGAACTAGATGATCTTTAAGGTCTCTCCCAAGCCAAACCACTCTATGATTCTGTGAAAGCTATGAATCCATTGTATGTGTTTTTTTGCCATGTGTAAATGTACTACAAGATGATCCTTAAATTATAGATATCCTAATGTCAAAGAAAAATCTGTTTTTCATTAAACAGTCATGGAAACAAATAGGGAAGGAGAAAAATCAAAGAATATTCTGAGTTGGAAGGAAGGGACCCACAAGCATCACCGAAGCCCGGGTCCTGGCCCTGCACAGGACGGCCCAAAGAATCACGCCATGTGCCTGAGATCATTATCCAAACATTTCTTGAACTCTGACAGGCTTACATACTATGTTTAAACTTAGGTATTCCGGTTAATTTTAGAATTAATTATAACTTTTACATTCTAGCACTAAATTATGATCACTGTTCTAGCATGTCACTTTTTTTTTTTCATACTAGACAACTTGTTTAAAATAACAGATTTTAGAGGAGACAAAAAAGGAATAGGATTCAGCAAACAAAAGCTATCCAATGTTAATACTTTTTATCCTTTTTGTTAGGAATGTCTGTAAGTCTCAATTTGTGTTTGTAGTGATTTTAATAATATTTGTGATTTATCAGGGGTGGCCATTTTCCCAAGTACAATATATTCAGCTTCATGCAGTTGTTGTATAGCCAAGTAGAACCTCAAGTTTGACAGCTCAAATGAGCTCACTTAAAATTAGAAAGAACCAATAATGAAAGAGAGGTTGTGTTTTCCCTAATAATGCAAGTTCTGTGGAAGAAAATGAAAATCTTGTTTTACACTTACTACTGTGACTCTGTATGATGGATTAATTGATTTTTATTAATTATAGGTTAAACATTTCCTTTTTTTTATTAAATGTAAATTGTTTTTTGTCCGTATTAGTAAATAAATTGTAAACTGGGGGTTTTTCCTGTATATTGTACATTATTTGAAAGCTGGTAAATCCAGTATAATTTCTGAAGCTAATAAATTGTTCTCATTCATCATATGTACACAGTTAGGAGTAATCGAATAGCCATGTAAAATATTAGATCTGTAAATGTTTTAAATATCAAACACTTTTCTTGCCCATTTTTTTTGTTGTGATTTTATGTCAGAAGCACTTTTGCCCAGTGTCTTTAATGACAAGAAGTTTTAGTAAGCTTTCTTTCCACAAACGACTTGGAACATTTGATTTTAAGGTAGAAGTGTAATATGCAGGCTAATCTGAAACTAAATTTTCAGGTCCTGATGATTCTGTGGTAGCAAGCCTCAGGTTCCTTTGTAGGGTACCTTCAAGACTGCCCTGTTCTGGTGAACAACAGAGACATAAATATTTCTACTTACTTTCATCTTACTCCAGGTCATGTGACTTATCATCTGAAAGCTACAACAACAAATAATAGTGGGCAAGGAATGCAAGAGTATGCTCTCTTAAGTTTTTTTCATACTAAAATCATTTAGAAATTTGAACTCAGACTTAGCATTATTTCCAGTCTTAAAAATAAACTTAAGGCTTAGCTGAGTGAATTTTATATATTTGTGGTGAATGTGGGAGGCAAATATTATCTTCACTGGCAAAAAGACATAAACTAAGATCCATTGTAATGTAATTAATGTCGCTCAGTGTTAAGGTGGGAAATCTGGAATATCGTTCTGTTATTTGTTACAAAAAGTCATTATGTTTAATTGAAATTAATGAGTTTTACCTGCGCTTCTAGGAGCTGTTTGGCTTAATGCTGCTAAAATACTGTGTATGTCTTTAAAAGCACACAGTGAAAACTTCTTTAGATTTGTTGAGCCTTTCGTTTTTCTCAGTTTTGGAAGAATATAGGCTCACTAAAAATATTGTATAATGTCCTCTACTGACATTTTACTACGTCCTTTAAAAAACAAATCAGGCATGAAGAAAAAAACTATTTCTTCCTGGATTCCTAGTTTATCTTCACAAAAAGTTTAATTGTAACTAATTATTAAAACAAAAAAGGACAAATATTTCTGAATAGAGGAATGTGATATAGTCAAATTTACAAAGCCTGATGACACTTGTCCTAGAGCACATAGCAAACTACATTAAAATTGTTATAAACCATTTACAGGTTTCCTCCGAGAACCTGGAGGGCACATGAGTTTTCAGACTACTTGAAGAAATTATGTTCTGTATAATAAAAACTTGCTGTTTTGCCCTTGCTTCAGTAATATCTACAATAAGGTGTTAAATATTCTGTGCATATGTACCTGAAGGATTACTAATCATGACAAATTCAGACTTAATTTCTTCATAGTTAGGGTAAATAACTGTGTGTAAGTACAAAATAGTAGATACAATATAGCTTAATTTAAGTGACCCTTTATAACAATATTTTTAAAGTAGAAAACTATACATAAAATTTGTATTAGATAGACATGATTTATTTAATCAAACAGAACTAGCTCATTGTGCCTAATCATTGCTTTTTCATTCAATGGGAATATCAAATGGGATTTTGAAGTTAATATTCTGCTTCAAAACTTTTCCTTGGTGTTAAAATTTTCATGAATGGGTAGAAGCTTAAATTGCAGAGTGAAATTACTCTAATTTGTCATAATATTTCAGAGGGCTCAGCTGCTGATTTTAGTACCAGTCATTGAGCAGTGTTTTAGAAGAGCATTTAGGGGATTTAATCGTCCACAGTGGCATGAGTTGCCTGCATATTTGACCTTAGTTTAGGAATAACTAACACTGGATGGAATTGCTTCAAAAAGTTCTGTCAACTTTAAAGTCCTCTAGGAAAAGCTACTGAAGGTGGAAACTCCTTATTTGTGCCTAGGCAATTGCTATAAAAAGAAGTAATCAGGGGAAAACAGACAATAGTGAAGCTTGGAACCTATAGGATGGAAAAGTTTGAAAGTGCTTGACAGGTCCTGATAGTCAGGAACTGGATTGCAAAGAGTCCTTGTTAATTTAATGCCAAAGATCCCTGAGCTGATAGTCAGAGGTAAGGGACATTATTTCCTCTTCCTGCTTTCCTGTAAATATGAAGAATCCATAGACATGAACCCTAACTTGAAAGTCCAAGAATACAAATTTTAAGATTGTAATCCCAAGTGGGACAAGTGCTGTGGAGCATGAACACTCAGGCCAAGAGTAGCAAAAGGAATATTTTTTCACTGTCGGGCCTCACCCCAAGCCACCTCACCAAAAAAAAAAAAATTATATATGTATATAGTGGATTGTCCTTTTACAGTATCTGAAATAACTTAATGGAAGTTAACAGAGACTAATTGGGGTAAGGCTGTGGAGTAGATGTTCATCTTACATCCTATGCAGTCCTATGGTTGTTAGGGTTTTTTTAATATTCAAAATACGTCTTTAAAAGTTCTGGTTTTCACATAAAAAGATTATTTTCTTTATTTTGTGGCGAGATATTTTCTCCTCTTCTACTTGCCATCAGTCTTCCTCAGAGATTGAAAATGATGGACCTCAGTGCAATGCTAAATAAAATTAACAGTTAAGTTATGCTAACATAGTTAAGTCATTGTTACATGACACTATATACTTAAATATTGAATTTAAATCAACAATTATACCTGAAAACCAGGTTTACTTTTATTACTCAAAAATTACTGCAATAAATTTTGCCTAGTTTAAAGATCATAATTTTAAAATAAATAATCAGTAATGGATTGTAATTTCATGTTGTTCTGTCACCTCAAGGATTGAGAGTTTAAGTAGCTGACAGAGGAAAAACAAATTATTCTTAGTTATATATGCATTCAGGCTACTAAATAGGGCTAGTATCCTTCCATATTTTCCAAAAGTAATCAAAGAAACTTCATTGGCAGAAACTGAATTTAGGCCACTTTAATCACTAATTAAACTTTCTTTAACTAATCTCATCCATTTATTTGAAATGAAAAATTAGCAAATGCTCTAAAGTAGACTTTGTTGAATGACATTTGGGAAAAATTCTCTCCTTAAATCTTGAGTAATTAAAGCTTAATTGATCAAAAGATAGATCAAAGCTTTTCATCTTAGGCAAGCAAGCTAATTTCTCAAATGATTCAGAAGTTTATTATTTAGTTCTTATAAAAGTCGTCCTGATAGTGTTGAAGAATTAAATATATGTTGCTTCATAAAATGCATAATGAAAAATACTGCTTTTTGGCAAAGTGCATTCTTATGGATGGTGCCTTTTTATAAAGAATAGGACCAATATGCCTGCATGTGTGCAGGATCCTTGCCTGCTAATACCTTGCTAGATTTGCTTGCAAAGTGTTTAAAAACAAGTTTCAGACTTTCAAATCATTTTAGATAAACAAAGTGTGTACTGAAAGCATTGATGTTTCAGTAAGAAAGGGAAACTCTAGCCACTGCTGCTTCAGATTCAAATACCTCTATTCAGAGAAATTGCAAATTTGGAATAAATAGAAAGCAGTTTAGCTGATTCTCTACTTGTAGTTAATATATTGTTTTCAAAATATAGGAAATTGGGAGTTCTACAACTGGTTTATTTACAAGAACATATACTGAAAGATGAAGTCAGATGCTTGAGTGTCATTCCTTTTCCCTAACTGAAATACAATGAAAAAATAACTGGTACAAATTATTAACAATTTCTTAACTGTACATAGCACTGTGCTATGAGAAAATAATTGATGGCAGTTTCATTTCATCAGATTACAGTTTTCATTTCAAGTTTCTAAATTTGGTTTCTAGGTGATGAAAATGAAGTTTCAGAGTGTCATATTACTGATGGGTGTGGCAAAGTTGTTAACGAACTAAAGAATAAGCACACTGGGGGGTTAAGAAAACCTAGAAGACTCCAAAAGGTCAGTTTAACTGTACATTTGGTTTGTTAAACTCTTTCTTTTTTGTGGAGAATCACTGAGTGCCTTTGTATGTACAAAAGATAAATTAATTCTCCATGCACTGTCAATTTAAAAACTTTTCTGAATCTCACTTTTCTTGAAATATTATGCTAATTGTCTTGGTGTTTAACCATAGAACTCAGCTCTCTGGTAATTTGTGGTGACAGAGTCCATGCCAAGCTGACATCATAAAGGTTGGTAAGCCAGCTGAAACTGAGAAAAGCTGAAAAGCCCCTGAAGTTACCTGAAAGGAGGCCTGTCCCTTTTGGAGGAGTTACTAAATGCGGCAGGTTGTTTTACAGTGGATCATCGCCAGTGAATGTTTCTGCGGAATGAAGAGCTATACAAGATTTTCTTTAGGTTCTGGTAAAACTAAATTTCTTAATTTAGTATTTGAGCTCAGTTTGGCTGTAAGAAAGGGAGAGAGATTGAGTCAGCACGGAAACTTTAAGTGTTTTTCCTTTGTAAAAGTTTTTTTTAAGTCAATGTAAAACTGATTATGAAAATAAATATTAGTTCTTTTAATCACTAAGTAGCAAGTCATACAATAAAAATGAGTGCTGAGTTCTTTTGAGAATGGGAATTCCTGAAGGATGTCTGTTGTAATTAACTATATGAAATAGGTGTTTCATTGGTAGGTATTGGTGGAGTTTCAGAGACTGATCAGAGATTTTGACCCTTTTTTATGTGAAAGATTTGAGCAGGTGCAATTACTAGGTAGTTCAACCTTTTAAATAACCTGAAGATAGGATATTAATCTCCATGGATTGGTGATCTTTGTGTTAAAATAATTATTTGACTTGTCTGCATCTTACTACACATGACCTTTTTGAAGCATTTGTTCAGTTTATTTTTCCTAAATACATTATTGTAAAATTGATGACTAGAATGTAGACTGTATAAATCTCTTCAGTCTAGATCCATGTTCTACAAAAGCATTTAAGATAGTCTACTCTTTAGGCTAAAGCATCTCTCCAGAACAGTTTCATTTCCTGTCACAGAAATCTGACTAAAGCTGCTATATGTCAATCCCCAAACCACAGTCAATGGCTCTTTCTGAGGCTATTTGCAGAAATAGTACTTGGAGATTTGTCAGATTTGTTGGTACTGTGAAATTACACAACAAGAGCATTATACATCAGTGCTAGTTTTGACTCTTTTCTCTTAAGATCCCAACTATTATATACTGAAGGGAAACAACAAACAATATCAAGTTCTTTTTTATTGTTCCTCTTTTTCAGATCTGGCCTTCCAGTCAGAGGTGGTATCTTTAAATGGTTCTGCTTGATGTCTGCTTGCAAAGCATGCTCTGTGAGGTGTTTAACAGTAGCACAGCTAAATAGGTGCTGGAGAAAATTCCTATTCAGTGTTTTGAGATGGCTTCTTTCATCCATCCATTTCATCTTGGTGATAACACAATTTCACTCAAATATCAAGAAAATAGCAGTACACAGTTTCATTCATGTCATGAATGCTTTTTTCAAATGAATTTTACAGGTTTTCATTGTCAGTTTGACTATACAGATTCATATGGAGACAATTTTGGGGAAAGCAGGGGTTAGACTGAAAATTTAAAAAAAACTTCACAAAAATATGCTATGTGATTCACCAGACAGTCTGGCAACCAGACTGTTGCACTGAAAAGTTTAAATTTTAAGAGGACATTGTTTTGAACAAAATCAGACTGTGTAAATTTTTATAAATAAGTTGCAAAACCTGTCTAGTACCAATCAAAGTAAGTTCTTGAAGCTTTATTAAAACAACCAAACATTATACACAGGTTTTATTTAATCCTTTTTTCCAGTGGCTATGGCTTAAATATTGCAAGATTTTGCAAACTTTTGACAATATAAAAGTTTAAAAACTTTGGCTAGTTTCCTTTGCCTAAAGAAAAAGTGAGAGAAATGGCACAAATATTTTTTTAAAATATTATTTTATTGAAATGTAGTATTATGAAGAATTTCCTCATGTTTATTTAAATCTTAAAAGAAATTTTATACAACAAAAGAAATGTAAATACAACTGAAAAAAAAAATGCCAATTCCTAAATATTTTTATGTATCAACATTTCCAGAAATGTGACTATGTGTATCTTCAGACAGACCATATTTCTGGGAATCTGTTTTAAGTGTGATCTGTTAAATTCATTACTTTGCTTCCCAAATTAAGAGACATCTATGTAAATTGCAGCTATTTTTTTCATAAAAAAAGGGTTTGAAATCTAATGCCTCTTTAAAAATATTTTAGATGCTTGCTGAATGTAATTCCCAGATAATATCTAAACTGGACCTTTTTAGTGTACCTTAGTTACAATTCACTCACTGTGGTGTATGCTGCAGTGAACACTACAATTCTAACTCATTTAGTACAGTGAATGCACGTCAGTAGGCATTTGGAGTTCACTATGTGATGGTATATATTTAAAAAGCCACGAAAAAATATATTTAAGAAATATGGCTAGGTGTAAGTGTTAGCATTATTTGCTTCTGTGGTTCTTTCAATTTTTCATTTGTCGTTTCTTTAATAAAAATCAAGCTGTAGGCTCTATATGTCTCTACTCTGCTATTGTGTTATGCATTTGTTTTCTTCAAAATTTCATGCAGGTTGAGTTTCTTGTATTTTTTTTTTAGCTGAAGTCTAAATAGAGAATTACTTTGTTCAGATCCTTGTATATCACAATTTTAGCTTTACTCGTAATTTCTTTATCTACACTCTTTATATAGGCATGCTTATTGTACTGTTAACATGGAAGACTTGTAATCAAATTTATGTAAAATTGTAATGTCAACAAACAAAAGTCATGAAGACAGAGCAGTTTATACTGGCAGCTGCAAGTGTGTTGGGGGAAGATAAGTAAGATTTTCAGAAATCTTTAATGGCTTCAGGAATAAGATTTCTGGATTTAAAACAACACTACCACCCCAAACCCAGGACTTTTGACATATTCCAAGGCAGCACTTAAAGACAAATCTATAAAACTGACTCTTAGTTTTGAGACAGAGTCTGTCTCAAAGGGTAAACACTGTCAATTAATGCTTGTGAATGTCAGCAGGTGGCTTCCCTGATCTAGAAATATTAAGTTGATGATATTGGTTTGCAGGGATAAAATAAACCCTTCATGCATTGTGGTGCATTTTTCAATTATTCCATGAAATTGTATATATATTCTTTGTTGCTTTGCATAGGGAGTACAAAGTGAAATAACTGCAAATAATCCTAAAGCCAGAAATGTATTCAAACAAGTTATTTACAGTAGTGGTGAATTGTTGGAATGAGGTTGAGTGCTCATTTCATTGCTTATTGTCACAAAAAAGTTTACATTTATCACAGCGCCTGTTGAATGTCACAAATGTAAATATTTTGTACTTTAAAGAGATCAGAGACTCATTATTATTAACCAGTTAACTGCCATTTTTATCCAAGTAAAACTTTGTTTCATAGTTTTAGAGGGGTAGGAGAGGTGATGGATGTTGTTTAAAGCGTCTAAGAGTATCACATCACTAGAAATGCAACTGAAATACATTTTAACATTAAAAAAACCTTAAAATACTGTTTTATGAGTAAATGGAAGAAACTCTTCAACTATATGAAAAAAACAGTTAAGTATTATGAGGGATAATTAAAACCATATTTTCACGAAGAAAGACAGTATGGACTTAACAGAAATTCCTTCAATCTTGTTTTTAAACAGATTCTGTATTTCTGTAGTCCTTGGATTTGGGTGAAGGTATATTTATCAACACGTAAGAGATTTTTTGAGAGAAGAGAAAATTTTTGCAAGCAATCTCAGCTCATGCTGTGGAACAAATAGTGTGAAGCAGGCCATTGTTATATCCTGTTACCACAATCCTTTTTTAAATTGTTTATGGCAAAACAAATTTTAATATCCTGAAAAATCTGTAACTATAAAACATGAAACATCTTGCCAGACATTCAGGAAATTTATTTTATATGTGCATTCATAGACTTGTCTTAAACAGATTTTATCGGTTTAGGGGACAGCATTGTTTTCTGTTTACCTTCCAGTTTTGATTTGTAGTTGCTTTGAATAGGTACATATTTTAAATTCTGATACTTGAAATGTTACTGACTTGGAGATGCAAATGAATACAACAGACAGTGAGTTAGACAATGTGGAAGCATGCAAGCTCATTTACAGTTAACAATGAAGAAACGGGAACTGCCTACACATTTTTGGTCTAGGGAAAATGCTTGATGTAATGGGGATGGTGGACAAATGGTCATTGAAAATTAATGAAGTGGGTTGCTTCTGGGTAAAGTGATGAGACAAGTGACAGAAGCTACAAATTATAAGAGTGCTAGCATGTTACAATCGAGAAACTTGTGTGGTATTGACCAAATGTCTGGTGGTGTGATTTTATTCATATCTGATCAGATCCTAGAACATTTCTTTACAAGATGCCTCAGTAATTCTGAAAGTGTCTGACCAACTCTAGCCGATGACAACTGAACAGCTAAAATACTTCTTCAATATAAAGTTGAAGAAAGAAGCTGTTGAAAACAATCTTTTGAGCAGACTACATTGTGGGTCAAGTACTTTGAATGTGTCAATAGGGATAAGAGGATCTAATATTATACATCACTGCAGAAAATTTCTTTCCTTGGGGTGTCTGAAATATGCCCCTGCATGAGACACTGAAATTCAACAAGAAAGATTATTTTTACTGACAAGACACAGGTTATACTATTGCTGTATCCAAAACACAAAGTAAACTAATGAAAAAATGTCAAAGAACTTTATATTGGTCCAATGGATTTTAAAAATATTGAATGCTGTAAGAGTAAATGTTTGAGAAAAACTAAGTTGAATATCAGCAAGGTTGATATGAGATGGCTAAAATCCCTGAAAATTATTTTTAGTAAATATTTGAAAAGCAGAGTCTCAAAATAATGTGACATAGTACTTTCTGGTCCTGCTCAAGCTTTTCAGAGGATAGCACTGTAAATGATGCCTGTGTATCCCATAGTTTGAGACAGTTTTATATGTGCTCCTGTATGATTAATCCCATGACTGTTTTCACTCAAACTTTGCAAGGCAGTTCTGGTTCTGGACTTGGTCCAGCTGGTGAATTTGTCCCCCATACTTCTCCCACATCAAGTTGAGGACTTCCAGGACAGAAGCCATACGCTTGGCTTCTGCTGCTGTACCTTACAGTGCATGCTTTGGGCAATATCCTAATGTCAACAGCTTTGTTATCACCCCTTAGGGATGCTACTATTCCTGCCAGGAATATCTCCTGTAGATGAACCTAGTGGGCTGATTCATGGCCTTGAGTTCCTAGAAGTCATTGTCTTTGACAGGTTTCATGCTAGCTATTCTGGACTACCTACTGAAGTGCTGTGGTCTGTTCCCTAATTTTTAAAAAAGTGTCTTTTAAAATCAGTACCTTTCTATGGCAAAAGGCACAAGCTTCTCTCAGCTTTTCTCAGCTCAACCTGTTTCCTGTTCCAGGGACACTTGCAGTTAGTGTTCACAGTCTTGTATGTGTTGCTGTTTGGAATTCTGGAAAAGTGCTGTGACAGTGAAACAGGAGGTGTTGACTGTAGTTTCTCATCTTAGCAGGCAGATAATGATTGAGGAATTGAATTTGCCTAAATTTTTTTATAAAATTGTCACTAAATTTCTATTCAGTCAACAAATTAACATATTGGTTATTTTTTAGAACCTTCTTCTAAAAGAAGAAATAGAGGCTTAAGTAGATGGAGAGTTGTGATTTTTTTGTCTACATAGAATTAAGGAAAAAAATCCCACTTCACTGTTTCTTTTTTTTTTCCCCCAGAAGATTGGTAGGTATGGTGATTTTTGGTTAAGAGACTATTTATGATGCTTTACATAAAGTCAGAACGTATATTCTATTATTACTTTTAGGCAAGTAGGAAATTGCTCAAGATGTCTCCATGGTGAACAGCAGGTACGAACAAGCACCAAGAATAACATCCTGGAATCTCAAGTTATTTGAAATATATCTATGTCATCACCAACCTTTTAAATAAAAATCTGTGGCATTCTTGAATTTGATGGTGAAAGGAAGGCTTACATGCAAGAAACAAATGCAGCTCTTTCTGGCTCAGAGCATGAGGGGAGCAGTACATTAACATTGTGCAAGAAGTGAAATCACAGAGTCCATGCTTAAAGCATGCATACCACATTGCTGAAGATATGTATGTATGCTGTTCTTTTCCAGTTTTGGGGTGCACTGTGTTCATAACCATCATGCCAGAAAACCAAACAATCCACTGGACTGCAGCTGGTTTGGCAGAGAATCACTGTAAAACTGAAACTGTTTTCCCTCTTGTCATCAGAAACTACCAGGAAGAAAAACAACTGCAGCTTAAATCCTCTTTTTTTTTTCTTTTTAACTCTTGGGAAAATGAACACCCTGCATTAACCTGCTGGTGTCTGGCATGACTCTATAGGCTGGAAATCCTTTAGTTAATGGAACTCTTTTCTAAATTATGGACTCACAGCTCTTGAAAATTGTTGAAAATTGATCTGAACAAAAGACTTCCAAAACTCCATTTAATCAACATTTGACATGTCTTCATTAAGTTTTTTTAGTAATTTACCAAATATCTTTTCTACATTGAAATGAAACATTTTGTAGATTATTTGTGTGAACTGTGCAGAATTGAATAAAGGGAACAGAATTGAACTTTGCAGCTTACAAACAAATCTCTGTGGAACAGAAATAGAAATATGCAGTCAAATAAGAAAAAATCTTGCAACACATTACATATGCAATGCAAAAATCTTTCGTTTTTCAAAGATTTGTCTACAAGTATGATTAATTCATAATTCTTCAAGATCCTAAAAAAATTTTTGAGTGGGTTTTTAAAAAACTTTTATTCTACCCTTCCTAATATTGCTATTGCAGCTTGAAGCCTGAAGTAAATATTGTTCAGCTGTTTACCATATGGTCTAGAAGGCTCCTAAAGCTTTAAGTCAGGTTGTTGACTCTCATCAACAAGTGGGTTACAATCTTGTCAGTAAAGTATTTACTGAAGTTTGCAATCTTGTATTTAACACAAAGTTAACATAAACCCTGACTTGAGTCTTTTGGGCTGCAGACGTGTCCAGGATGATCTTCACCTCAAATTCTACTCATTCCTACATAGTTGGCAATCTCCAGAAGACTTCAACTATCCAAACTTCACACGTAGTAATTGTGCAAACTCACTATATAACAGTTGGGGTGATGCAAAACTGTTCTTTCCCTCTTAAAATGGTTCAATTCCTATGGCCTGCACAATGGAAATGTCTCTGTGTATCAGTTCTTCTGCCTAATGATCCACTGTGAGCAGAGTTAATCAACCACTGATGACTACAGAGGTAGCTGAGCAAAATATAATTTCTAATGAACCTTTCATGATGGGTTGCAATCCCCAAATATGATGGGTAATCATGCTTGTAGACTATTACCAAAAATTGAATGCATGACTGATGGGGTCTTAAATAGCAAATAATTAATTTAGCTGAAGCTATTCTACTGTTACCCACTACCCTTGTGGCTTGGTTTGGTTTTTTTAATCTTACAGTAAGGCATAGGGTAACTCATCTGAAGCTTTATGAAGTGCTTTTAATTGGTCAGAGTCAGCTGTCCAAAAGCATTGTTCACTTCATTGGATCATTGTGAAAGCATAAACAATTTTTTATGTTTGAACAGATGAAAGAGATTCACTCTATATCATACTTAATTTTTTGTTGGAATTATTTACAGAAGGGTACAAACTAGTTTTCTTAACCTTGGTTAAGTTGGGGTTAGGGGGAAGAAGTTCTGCTTAAAATTTCAGCAGAAAAAAATTAACTGTGCATGACTTTCCCACAGATCATTTGGGAAGGTAAGTATACACTGGGCATCATTTGGTACTAACGACAGATGTAATTTGTGCCTCAGTGTTGCCTTTGAAATGTTTCTGCTTGCCTATATGAGTTTTCTCTGTAACATAGTGTTGCCCTGTGATAGCCCTTGTTCCTCTTTTTCCTGGGTTCTGACTGTTTTGGGGTGAACAAATGCCCTTCCTTCACCTGAGCTTTCATCTTCTGTTAGAATCTAAACTCTAAAGTAGTTTTCTCCTCCCCTTAGCATTCCACTTCTTGAGATTCACATCTGTCACATTGATAATCTCATCATTTCTTTCTGACACTAGGAAAAGGTTCTTCACCCAGAGGGTGGTTGGGCACTGGAACAGGTTCCCCAGGGAAGTGGTCACATCATCAGCCTGACAGAATTCAAGAAATGTTTAAACAACTCACTCAGGCACGTGGTGTGACTCTTGGGGCTGTCCTGTCCAGAGTCTAAAGTTGGACTTTGACGATCTTTGTGGATGCCTTCCAACTGAGGATATTCTATGATTCTGTGATTTCCTCAGGTTTCACATAATAAGGTCTGGACATGAAACTCTCCTACTGAAATACAGTTGAGAAGTGGACTGCTACTTTTCCTGAGTTATGCTGACCAGGAAGTCAATCCCTAATTTGTACCTGCTGGAAAGGCTTCCCATTGGAATGGGAATCACTACTGCCTGTCCTTGTAGAAATGATAATAATAATAATGTCATGCTGATTGATGTGGAAATCTTTTGGTTGCAGTCAAAGTATTTGGAAGGAGCTTCTCCTCTCCCCTCAAATGTTTGGCTATCCCAGTAGAAAAAGACCATCTCCAGTTTTGCTAATCAGTCAGGTAAACATATCCTTTAAAGTTGCAGAAATTTGGGAAAGTTATCCCTTGTACAAAATTTTGCATCCCTATGGTTGATTTTTAAATTTTTCTTAAATAAAGTTGTTAGCTATGATTGGTTGCATGTGGAAAACTGGAAATGTCAGAAAGTTGTAAGCTCTGACACTGCTGGTCTGAAAAGTCTAAAGCTATTCATTATCCCTTATCTTGCAAACAGAAGTTCTACGGGTTCCTGTGTCTGCAATTACAGGATTTCTCTTTTTCTTCTTGTATTTGGCAGTGAAGGAAAAACGATGCCCAGACACCTCTCACACCATCTTATTTTTCTGTCTTCTAATAACCTACTTTGTTTTTTCATCTTTCCCCATGGCAATATTGGATTTAGTTAGAATGGGTTCATTTTTTCATATCTTTCTAGGACCAAAGCAGAGGTACTATATTTGGTCAGGAAATTACAGTTGAAATTGACTTTTGCAGCTAAAGGAAACTTGAAAAATATCAGTATCAAAGGACTGATAAGAGAAAGGCCAGCCAGAAAGTAAATTACAGCTTTGAATAATTGCTGTTTAAAACTACTGAATAGTAATCATTCATTACAATTACCAATTATTTTCAGCTATGAGCCACAATTACATGAATAAATTAATGTAGTAGTATTTATAGATTGTTTCTAAAAACAGCCTTAAAGTTTTGGTTCTTCATTACAACCTTCTCGTATAAAAGCAGAGTGAAATTAACATGATCCTGGAATATTCCCATGCTTCATACAGCTCTGTCTTTTGGCTCATGTACTAATAAGAAGATTGTTACTTGTGAAATACAGTTGTAAAGATCAAAATTGAGTATAAGAGTTCTAAACTAGTTTCAGAACCTTCTGATGGACTTGCAATAGCCAGAGAAGAAAGGGATTTGAAGAGTATAAGACCGCATAATATACTCTCCTTTACACTCTATCTGCTCACACATGCACTGTTTATCCCTGCCTGCCTCCCACACTCCAAAAAGTTCTTTATCCTGGAATATTGGCCAAGCCACATGGGGTATCTTGTTGAGTCCTGACGGTGAAGGTCTTTTTTCACTCCACGAAAGAATATATCTGAGTTTGAGAGTACTCTGAGGCTTATTTCTGTCAGAACTTCAGTCAACTTTAAGGCACAAGAGGAGCATTTTGACTAAGTAATATACAATTTTAAAGTACTATTTATTGGTTTAAATCATTTCTTGAAAAATATCTGGATTCTTGACTCAAAGACAAAATGAGACCTAATATGCATAGGCTGGAATTTAACCAGTCACAGATCTCAACTATTCCTATCAAGTTAATTCTTTGCATGAAGGCACTTTATTCTTGAGAACTCACCTGGAAAAACATTTTATGGTCTCATTTTCATTCATCACTTATGAAGAAAACCTCATGACATGCTTAAGGAAGCAAAATTTGAGTTCACCTTCTTGAAAAGCAGGTTGTGCAAAACAGGGCTTTTTTCTTCGTGTTGTTCAGCTCCAAGAAACACCAGCGTAAACTTAGAAGAAGGAAAGAATACATTTTGAGGTTGGATATCTCTTTTGTGGTGTAGGTCAGTTAACACATAGGATCACTTTTAAGTACTGGGGAGATTTGCAAATGCTATTTCCTTCTAGCTACTGAAATGCATGTTTTATATTTCAGATGACTTAGAAAAATCTTGTTGGCAGACACTAAAGAAGTACTTAATGCAACTGTGCTTCTGATATATAAAGGAAAGCTGAAGCGTGTCATTTATAACAAAGTCTGTGTTCCAGACCTCAAAAATAATTCAGAAAGAAGTGTGTGCTCTCATTCAGAGTGTGGATATGCAACTCTTTAGGATTCACAGATTAATGATAAATAAAAGGACCAGTTAACTTAATACCACCTTTTCTAGTGTTTTATTAATAATAATCCTGCTACAAATATGCATTAGAACTCATAATGATGCTCACCAGATGTCTTTGCTGGTCAGAAAGAAAATGCTAACTCTTTTTTTTTTTGCAATAAAAGCAACATGTAAAATAAAACAGACACAAACAATACAGAAGAAAAATTGCATAGCGGGGGGTGGGGGAGAAAGCAATTAACTTGAAAAATGTAGAACTGAAAATTAGAACATAGTTTGGCTAAGTTTTCCACTTGGTAACTGTAATTAAAGAGAACTGCTTGTCTTACTGAAGCAATAAAAATATTGTCAGCTTAGCAAATGACCTCTAACTTGCTAAAATATGCAGTTCTGAATGCAAATGAAATAACAACTTGGAAGAAATTAAATTTATTTCCAATTTTTACGTTTTGTGTGCACCCTTCTGCATTCTTGAGTCTTTGAATCACTTCTAAGTGCACTGACAAGACATTTGTTCAGAATACTCACTGTACCATCTTGGACGTGATGTGTTGTAACATAAAAGCTACAATTCAAAAGCTGACCTTGCAGGGTAAGGTCAGGACAGGCTGTAGATTTCCAATTTCTGTGGATCCAGTACTTTTACTTACCTATAGAAAAGGTATTAAGGAACTGTTAACAAACATTTCTGCTCTGAAGCTGAAGAAGCAGCTGTAGGATCTCAAGCTGCTCTGGCCTTGATTTATAGCATTGCTTCTTTTTAACCCAAGTTTGGCAAAAATAGTGGTATGATTAGTAATACTTTCATAACATTTATAAAAAATTGCAGGGAAAGATATTTTTCTGCACATTCTGAACAGACACATCAGAATCTAGCTTTAGAGCTAATATTATACAAAGATCCTCAAGAACCTAGTGCAATTCATTTGTGTGGATTTAACTCTGCACTTATAACCAAGGAGCTTGATTGTGATGGCAATGAGGCTTGGCTTCAGGTACTAAAGGACAATGTCATGACCCTGCTGAAACATACACATTTCACGCAGATGAATTTTTCCACCCAGAAAGATTGGACAGAGCAAAGCAAAACCTTGCTTTTAAGCCTTGTTTTTTGCCTTCCTGGGCTGTTACGTTCTAGAATCTTTTAATGCTGATGAGTTTATGGAGATCTTACAACGTGTATTCAGACAGTATGAGGTATATACTCACAATTGTATAACATGACCCTACATCTGATTTTAAACATCTGACCTAATCTGTGCAGTAAAGTGCAGTCCTTTTCCCACAAGAACCCTTACTCAATGTCTTACTACATGTCTTTTTTGACTGTTTATTCTCAAATTTTGATTGTTTGTGACAATATTAATACTAATACAGACATGTTATTATAGATATATTTTATATATATTGTTGCATCGTTGTTATATTTCTCAAACTCTGTGTGTAAAACTTCAATGCAGAACTGAGTTGGAACTTCCAAGAGCAGCTAAATGTGACTGCTTGTTTGGAGTTTAAAGCAATGCAGTAGAAATTCTTTTGGCTAAGAATAGAACCAAATTTGATCAAGATAAGTGCATATTATATTCTCTTCAACTGTCAGGCTAGAGAATAGAACCAAATTTGATCAAGATAAGTGCATATTATATTCTCTTCAACTGTCAGGCTAGAGAATAGAACCAAATTTGATCAAGATAAGTGCATATTATATTCTCTTCAACTGTCAGGCTAGAGAATAGAACCAAATTTGATCAAGATAAGTGCATATTATATTCTCTTCAACTGTCAGGCTAGCAGTAGAGTAAGACATCATCAGTAATTATTCCTGGCAACAAGTTAGAATTCGAAAACTTATATTTCCAAAAATACTGCATAGAATTTCTTTCAAATATTTCAATGCAGAAATGTAATCCTTTTTTCTTTTGAAGTTTTATTCTATTCTACTATTGATTTTGTTTACATTTTCACATTGTATGCATTTTCAGTTTGAACTACTGTAGAGCTTACAGAGGGTAGTCTGAGTGCACATTTATAATGAATTTTTTAAAATATTGAATATGCTGTGTTATGTTGCTTCTGAAGACTTAAATAGGATCTAGGTTTTGTGTTTTTTAAATTTACACAACCACAGAATGAAATTACCATGTGTATGTTGAAATGACTACTCCTTGTGTTATCTTTAATATCTACCTTGTCAGTGGTACCTAAAGTGTGTTCTATTTATGCAAAGAGTGTTCATATAATGAACAGTCATGGTGCACATTATTAGTCTACATTCTGTAGTCTACACAGGTAATTCCAACTCCATTCTTAAATGTGACAAATTACTTGGTCACTCAGTAGAGAACAGTTCTGTACTGATAACAGAGGTCAGATGGAGTTGCATCACAGTATGTTCTCTCTTCTATTCTTTGATTCATTACTGGGTATAACGAGTTGCCCTCAAGTCATTTTTTTTGCCTGTGCTCACAATTCAAAATAATTTTATGGTCTCAGCTCAGTACATTACTCAAAGGAAACTGAATTTTAGCAGAGACTTTGTGAGCTTACCACTTGTGGCTGTGGTAATATATTAGGGGAGCAGAACTGGGAATTAATATTTCATATGGAGCAGTAGCTATCTGGAGAAATAATTTAAATTCATACAGTGATTTTGAAAATTAGGAGGAGTTTTTTTAAGCCATTTTATAAAACTCTGTCACCTTTTTGTACAAAATTAAAATCTTTGTGTGTATGTATACGTACATGTTTATGTAGCTAAAAATAATTCTTAGGTAAGATTTTCAAAACCTGTGCTTACATGTGTTTTTTGATGACCATATTCTGTGTAGTTACATATTTCTCTGGTACTGCTAAAATTCATGTTTTGTCCTACCTTTGTGCGTACTGGAGGCTTTCATTAACATTGGTGATGAACTTCCTGCTTTTCTGACCTCTGTCATTCTTATAAAGCTTATTTAAAGTCCATTTGGGCAAACATTCCTGCTTTGCACATCAGCTTTGGGGAGTATTGCAGGAGAAGGGAGGGGTGCTTTTTAAGGTGTCTCAGAATTTCTAGTTTGAAGATTGCTGTACTCTTTGCATATACCCTGTGTGCTCTATTACTTGGACAACTTTTATTCACTGGGAAATATTGAAGAGTGAAAGAATGTTTACTTAACCTCCACATAAAATACTGAATACTCAGTGCCAAAAAAAAAATACACTATCAAAATAAAAATGAAATCATTAAAATTATATTTTACAGTAAATAGACTCCTGTTTCTGAAGCATCCCAGCCACTTTCTGTCTTTCTTTTGGAAGATACTGGAATTTTAAATTACAGGTTTTCTCTGTTGTAAGTAAGCTGCCTTTTCTTTTCCATCTGATGAAAATGAAAAGGCAGTAGACAAATACTGTCCTTATTCTCTAGCATCTCAGGCTGGAAATCCTTTGCTTTTTGTTTTTACTAATAAAAACATATTCCTGTCTTCTGCTATATCGGATGCTTTGACACAAGACATGATTGAAGGGTTTTCCTTCCTTCCTTGTCCTCAAAACTTACTATTTTTAGTATATGTGTTAATTAATACAGACTCTTCCCCAGGTGTTACCATAGTTATGAACTAGTTTGCACCTTTTAATGTAACACTTTCTAATTTAAAGATTTTTCAAAGGGGTTTTTTTTCAGATTTTTGATGTTTTCTTATCTCTTTCACATCTCTAGCCAACACGGACACTAGTTATGACGAGTATGTCTTCTGAGTAAGTATGAACCATTTTGACTCTTTATTCAGCACACCATTTGAATGTTGAAAATTTTTCTATGCTTATAGAGAATGAAAATTATCTTTGGGCTCTGCACTTTATTTTGTTCTGTATTCTAACTAGAAACTTGTACACACGTGTATATGTCATTGCTATTTGCACTGCATATGTATGTTTGTGTTGCTATGGTGCTGACTGAAGTAGTTCCATAGGTGAGCTAAACAGAGTTTCAGAGCAATCAAACTAAAATCTTAAGCAAGTTTTGAATTTCTCTGAAGGAAATGTAAATAATAGTTGTATGTAGTAAATGGTTCAGCCCAACACTTAGTCTTTTCCCCATACATTTTAATTATTTGTATTTTAAAAGTCATAATCTGAACCATCAGTTTAAAATGTTTTATTTCATACAAGTAGTTGCAGAAGAAATATCAGTTGTAGGCTTTTTAGCAACTTAGTTTCAAAACATTAGAAGCAGCTGCCACTGCATATTTTGGGAGAGAGTTAATAATTTTCTGGCATGCTCTTATCATTCTCTTAAAAGTCTTACAGCATAAAGAACATCCAAAAAAAACATGATTCCATATTTTATACTACACTTGCTTACAATTTTTGAATTCTTTTTCAAAACTCAAGATATTTTTACTACCCACAAATCTGTTTCAGGTTTGATGTAATTAAATCTTGACAGTTACATAGATATAAATACTCAGAAACAGCACTTAGCAGCTATCCTTTCAGAAATTTTTTGTAAATGATTGTCAATAGTTATTAACAATATACTTATATATGTCAGAAGCATAAAATGGAATTAATGCTTTTCTTCTATTTAATGAGACTGGATGCTAGTAACACCAGAACTCTAAAATGAACTTTCCAAGCCATACTGTACAGGATCACTGTGGAGGAGGTAAAGGTCGTCACTACAGCACAGATAGGAGAAAACAGGTCTGCCTAAAAGAGGAGAACAAATCCTGGATGAGCCAGGGAGAATTATGTTTATTAAGAGGTCATTAATATACTATTTATTTTATGTTGTTGTATGTTGATTTTCCCACTACCCACTTACTATTTCATTAAATTGAAATGTCTAGTGATAACAATTGCTTTTCTTCAGAACCTTTTCATCAAGACTGTGCTTTTGGTTGACTACAATTATAGAAATTCATCAACTTGTAAATGGGTAAAGGGAAAGGGACTGCTTCTGAAAGAACTAAAGAACAGAAAACAGTCCTCCAAAACACAACCCAGTGGTCAAAAGTCAATTCTACTATCCAGTATCTACAGTCTCAAAAGTGGTTCATTAGAATTTACATTTTAAGATCCATGAGTGCAATGGCTTCATGGCATCAGGTTTTGAGATGATATTAAATGCTGCTCACTCATTCACAGCCACCAGCTACCTATTTTTCTGATTTACAAATCCAGTGAAATTTTGCTGTAAATATTCATCCATCAGTTTTTGCAGCTGATTCAAGTATAAACTGGTGAGTTTTCTCTACAGTTTGTAAGACATCTTCTATTCAAGTCTTGTACAACAGGAATTTTCTTCTCATTGTAAGGAATTTTGTGTAGACACAAAAGAAGAACTACAAAAATGTTCAGGTACACCGTGGAGTATGCAGTCTGGGCAAGGCCAGTCCATATGTGTTGCAATGTTGCAAAAAAAATTCTCTTACAGGCTATGTCAAGTTAAAGCTCACAAAATGAAAAGGGAATAGTAAATATTCTAGTAACAATAAAAGCCATATTGCCAAGGCCAGAATTCATACCAGAAAGATGGTCAGTCATTTGATTTTTTTTAAGTATTCTCAACATATAATATTACCTTTTGACTTAATTGTGAAATTAATTTGCTACAGTGTTTTCACTATTCATTTTTTTGGTTTTAAAGTTCTTGAAAAATAGATTGCTCCAATTTCTGTGAATAATTTTTTGCAATTTTGTTGAGATTCTGCTAAGTAGTGTTTTTTTTAGCTGGGATTCTGAGAGTTTTAACAGACTTCCTTTCTGTGGAGTTAACTATAGTGAAAATGAAGCAACCCCAGAGGCTTCTGGAGATGCTCTGAGTGTGCTTGCATTGTGTCAGTGATTAACTTAAATATTTTGCCTGAAAGGATCACCAGTGTAATAGAGGTGACTGTGTTCAAGCTTGTGCCTAATTCCATTATCTTGTGTTGCATGGACATTTCCAAGTCAGTGTGGGGAGCAGAGAGGCCACCAGAATTCAGCTTTCATTTACAGATCTTTAATGATCATTTATAATTGTAAAAATGATCATTAATAAGAGCAGTAAATTGTTCTCATGCGGCATTTTTTCTCTAGTGATGCAAGGATCTTCCTGTTTTCACAATGATATACTAATGTGCTTCTGCATAGCTATGTAGAGAGCTCAAATTAGAAATCCAGTTAGAGGTGATCATTCTGGAATTTATATTTATTTTTATATATTTTACCATAATTGTATTTAAGGATAAGTGAATTTTTAATTGAAACATTGGCACAGATATATAAGTAGAAAGCCAGATAGAACTTAAGGACTTCTCTCTAAATTTAGACGCAGCATTTTATTCAGATGCTGAAAATCTGGTGCTTCCTAATGAAAAACTGTTAAGTGTACTATGTCCAAATGTTTACATTTCTTGGTAATTTTTTTTTTTTTTAATAGTACTACAAAAGAAACTAAGAATTAGGCTCTGTTGTACTGGGCATTGTACACAAACAACATATTAGATAATTCTGCACACAAAACCTTCAATTCAAACAGACAAGACAGATATGGGGGGCAAAAGGGCTTTGATGTGCAAGTAGATATGATTGTGTGATAATGGAAAAGGGTCTGTTTGGACTCTGGAGGGGCTAATGAATTTAGGGCTAGCAAGTGAGTAGAGGCTTGGTGAGAAAAGGTTAGGAAATGATTAGTGAGGGAAGAAATTAGGTGAATTTTTGTTAATTTATGTTGTGTGTATATGCTTTTATAATTTTGCATTCATCCATTCAGTGTTGTATGGGGGGGGGTTGTCTTTTCTTCTTTTTAGGAAGCAAAATACAGTAATTCAGGTTGTGAATAAACTTGGAGACTTCTTGTTCTCAAATGATGTGTGTGAAACAACAAGTCATGTAGTTACTGGAACTCCTCGTCGTACCTTGAATGTTATGCTAGGAATTGCTCGTGGGTGTTGGATAGTTTCTTATGAATGGGTAAGAAATTGATTTCAATTTTACTACACAATAAATTAAACTTATTTTGAATAGCTGAAATATCAACGTTTGTATCCATGTTACATGCAATGGTGCAAATGTTAAGATATTCAGGCTTACTTAGCATTAGTTCAATTAGATAAAATTTGTGTGAAGCTCTGTTACTGTGAGTTATTGTTTTTCAGTGCTTAATCTAACCAAAGTATTCCTGTATTATACCTCATTATGTATTTTAGAAAGGCCCAAAGTCTTACCTCATGGATAAGAAACTCATGCCCCATGCATTATTTTTGTATAGGTTAAAGGCTAAGTAAACCATTTCTGCTTAACATTAGCCAAATCACATTATTCAGATTGAATTTTTTGTATACTGATATAATGTATTTCTGTTGTGTTCTGAAAAAGGTATTGTGTTCAGCATTGGTAAAAATGAAGGGAAAATGTTAGATATTTTGCTGCAAATGAGAAAAAATGTAAAATAGAAATAGTAGTGACTGAGTGGGGAACTTATCTGTCAGCCCAGGCTTAAACCATCTCCATTGATCACTATGATAATAGAGATTAACCACTCAATCTGACATTGCGGATGACAGTTTTTCAGCTTTCCCCACGTTTCCAGAGCTATAAAACATAGATGTTAAAATTTATATGGAAATAGCTCTTTATCTTATACAGAAAAGGGTTGTTGAAAAACTTTAAATTTCTTGATTTCCTTTCTCATAGAAATACTTTAAAATGTATTTGTTGGGCTGAAAAGAAAGTGCTGCCTTTTTGTTTTCGAGATGTCTGGCACTTACCAATGTGAAGCTTGTCCTATATGATAAATATACAGTTATCTGAAGTTGTTGTGGCACACTTCAGAATTTTCAGAAGCTCTTGGAGATTAATTTCCCTTGGAATAGAGAGTTTTCGTCTTTGGTTACATTAAGGATCCAGTAATGTGCCTTTGTGGCAAAAAAGGCTAATGGCATCCTTGGCTATGTTAAGAGGAACGTGTTTGAGCATGGCATTTGGAGAAGAAAATCTCCACAGATCCATTCCAGCCTCAACTATTATATGATTCTTTTCTTCTATGCATTAAATACACTGAAATATCTCTCCCACGCTTAGCCTTGTATGGAGCATTAAACAAGACATGACATAATTGCTATAAATTACTTTTTCATAACAGGATAGTCAAACATGAAAGCTGCATTTTTCCTTGAGAAAAAGCTTCAAATAACTGCTAAGAAAGCTGGACATATAGATAACTACTACAAAATAGTTTACTGTTGTTGTACATAAGGCAGTATTTGGATAATCAGTATTTCAACAAGTGCTATCCTAGAATTTCATTGCTCATTTTATGCCCTGCACTTCTGTGAACAAATCCGTGGTGAAAATACCTACCCATGGTCTTCACAGACCAATATTGAGTAGTAGCAATGCCTCATATAATACCAATATGTTAAATGAAATTGTTCCAAGGAGTAGTTTGTTCCTGTAGTTGTTATTCAATCAAATGCTGATGCTGTTTTCACTCATTTTATTGAGCTGCTATTTAGACAAATTTCTGAAGGTATCAGGAGAGATGCATGAGAAGGAATTAGAGAACTTCAGAATTCCGGTCTCCTGATCAGAAGTGTGTTAAATCCTATAGTATCTCTTTATCTGGTGAAGATTTTTATTTTTAATTTTTTTAGAACTGTGCTTTTCACAGAGACTGGGTCTAACTTGGTCCATAAATGTATATTCCCTCAAATAATTTAGTCATTTCTTTCACTGAAATAAAATAGTGCTTTGAATATTAAAAAGAAATAAATATTTCTTAACCTGTTTTAATCACTGAATCTTATCATGTAAGAGCATTATTGTCTTATTTCTAGTTGTGTCACTGGCATCATTTTGCCATCTTTTTACCCAAATTGGTTAACTAGAGAAAAGAAAGGTGAAGCCTTACTTAGCCAGCATGAGAAATTCAGTAGAAAATTAGTCAGGAGAATTTCATTTAAGCAAAATAATCTTCTCCTTTTATTGATGCTACATTACTCAATCCTTTAGATATAATCAATCCTACCATTGATAAAATAGTTCAAATTGGATAATTAAAATAATCAATCAATCTGGAGAAATTAGTAGCACCTTTTAAACAGGGTATTACTTTTGAGCAGTGATGATGTTTTGGAAGATACTTTTCAGTGTTGTGAGAAGCTATTTACCTCTGCCTTTTGACCTCTAATGTGGAGATAATTTAGGCTGAATGGGTTTTTTTTTTTCTGAGATAAACTTAAAATGATATTTTTTAAGATGGATGTTGGAGAAATATCCAATTTATGATCAGATGTTTAATCTTCATAGCACTCCATTTACATATTCCAAGATGAATTATACAAATACAAATACCATATGATCATTCAGTGTGCTAGCTGGATAGATAAGAGACCTTAAATAATGGCTTATTAAATAGTGTGTTTTCAGACCATTGAGAACTTGATGTCTGCTATACCTTTTCCTGTATGATGTGAATAAAAGAACACAGCTGATACGGATATGCAAAGGAAAACTTTGCCCCAAGGCTAAACTTCTACTTGCATAATCTGCAGGACACTTGTTGGAGCTCCATGCCATACATGATGCTGCTGAATTAGATAAAATAGCCCATACTTAAGTATGAAGTAACAGAAGATTGATCAACTTGATTCTAGAGTCCAAAGACAAAGAAAAGCATTATTTAAGGTTGTAAGATGTCCACAGAAAAACTATGCTTTTCCCACTCTCCTCTTCCCTCCCTATTTCCTCCTACCTTTGGTTCTCCATGACCAGCAAGACTGCAAGACTATATTTTATAAGAATCTGATACATTCTTAATATCTCAATGTTATTGACTGCATTTTCCTAACTTCTGACACTCCTGTATCCAGCATTCATATTGGATCCATACTGTACTGCTTTGTCATTACATTTTAAGTTAAATCTTTTGTAACTGCACATTTGAAAACTTCTAGATAGCTTTCTTCTCAATAGAAACACACATATTTTGAAGTATTTCAGCCAAGAATAGTATTGAAAATCATAACTTGTTTTTGTACTACATGAATCTGAAGCTTTTTTTTGTGTATGTTGCTATGAAAATATACCGGTTGAAAATTTGCCAAAGTCAGAAGCAAGCTTTCAGTGACTTGGAATGGAAAGCTCTTGTCTTTGTTTTCATGAAAACTGAATGTTTTAGTGAGTGGTGACCTAATTATTTACTGCAGGACCTGTTCATGAACTCAGTATCTAATTTTCGTTTTATCTAGGAAAGTACATATGGTGCCTTTGTACTCAATTCCAGAACCATGATAGACAAGAATTAATCCATCTTTTGTTAAGACAAACAAAATTCATTTCTAAACAAAATTCTGTAAATACTACAAGGATTGATAGAGGTTGTTGCTGTAGAATTGGCCTGGAAAATGAAACTGGATTACTTAACCATAACTAATATTTTGGGTTTATATTTTAATCTGTTTGAGTAGTTTTCCAGCTACTTTTGATACAAACATAATTTTGGTTCTATAAGGACATGATGTATACATATACAGCTTGGTACATCTGTTCCTGCTCAAGTTTATTTATGAAGAATTTATTTTAATGTAGTATGTCTCTATTAATTGTATTAAAAGTTACCATTTTCTTGGTTCAGTTAAAGTTGACTTATATTGTGATTAAAAGCGAAATGGCTCAGATTAACAAGTTTCTTTCATGTTCAATAATTATATACAGAGATAAGTATATATATAAGGCTAAGAGTTTTCAATATTCTCATTGTAAATTGTTAAAGTAATTGTAAAATATACACTGGTACCACCTTAAAATTTATAACTTACAATCTTAAATTGGAGTCTTAATTGTAGGTCTTTAAGAAGTTACTATACTTTTCTTAGCTGAACACAGCAGCGTATTATTAGGTTTTGAATATTTTTTAAAGGTCATTGATTTATTAATGTGCTTAACTCTTATTTTTATGTTTGGTATGATATAATGAGAGTAGAAAATATTTTCTCTTTTTGTACAGCTGTTGCATTTTTAAATATTTGGTTGTGCTTTTTTGAAAAGTAAACATAATATTCTTGGATTCTTTGTAATCAATCTTAGCAATAAGTCTAAAGATATGTTGCTTTTTATTCTCAGCAAGAAATCACTGTTCATTTCCAATAGCCTGCAAAATTGGACACCTACCCTCACAAATCAAACACGACTTGTCACATCACACAAGGCACCAGCTTTTGTAGCAGTTCGCATTCAAGGTTGCTGGTTTTCCTGGAAGTCATCAGGCATAAGCTACTTTGGATTGAAGACTTTAGAACTTATTTAGAAAATAATTTTGTTATTAAATCTGAGTTTGCAATTTACTTCTTGTAGCAACAGATTTGGGGCAAAAGAGCCCTTTACAGAAACTTATTTTCCTACATACAATTAGGCCATTTTATTAGGTCATTTTACATTGCTAATTTATGATCAATCTGTTCAGTGTAGAACTTTAGACCTGTAAAACTAACTGTAGACCTGTAAAATTGTAAAAGATAACTTTACCATGCTCAATATATATAATGCCAGTTTTTATCAAGGGGAATATCTCATAGATTTGCTCTCAAATTTTATGAGGTAATGTTTTATAATTTAAATTAAATCTAATAATATATGGATTTGTATGGCATATAATTACAAAAGACTAAAAAAAAAATATACAGAGTATTTCAGTTATTGTGACTCAAGCATGGGAATAATTTCACACCCTAATGAAATTCAGCTCGTTCTAAGGTGAATAATGGCAACAGTTTAATAGTGCATGGCTGTGCTAACAGACATCATCTATTTGAAATGGCCAGAGAACTATTTAGAGAAAATATAACAAAGGTAGATTTATCCTAAAACAGGGATTTACTTTCTGATAAATTCCGTATTTCCCGTTTTGGGGGTTTATATATGCTTCTTTTTCACTTAACTTTGCTTGCCCTAGAAGCAGCAGGGTGGCTCACTAGTTGGTAACATTGCTTTTTTTGACTCGTACTTAAGGGATGCCAGATGGCAGCTACAAAAAAGGTGTTGTGAAGCTCAAATATCTGTAAAAGGGAAATGTTGTTGAATTCAGTGACAATGGACAAACTTGGCAAAGAACTTACCAGTCTTTTACCTCTGTGAGAGGCTTTATGGCTCGCCACCGATGAAACCAGTAAGGAAAAGAATCTCATCTTCGATCAGAATGTGCTTCAGAATTTAGACTATCTACAAATTACTAGCAAAATGTTATTTATGTGATTCAAGAGCAGAGCCAACGTAGGAACTTTGTTCTTTTTCCATTTTCCCATTAAGACAATGCTTATATCAATTGAGGTGTAGTATTTGAATACTCTTCGCAGGGCTTTCAATATTACAGTCTACTAACTGCAAATAAATTGTTCTGAAGAATGGTTGAGAAAATCAATCCATAAAAATTGCTGGATGGAGTCATTTTTGGAAAGTTTTACCAAAAAAGTATTTTAAATACTGTATTTCAGAAATTAAAAATACAACCATTTAAAGTAGGTTTTTTGGTGTTAACTATTTTGAGATGGCCCTGATGGGAACAGAAGCCTGCAAGTAGTCCAAAGTCTTAGGATTACTAGTCTCCAAGGATCATATCGATCCAGTGTTTCAGAGCTCAGTTGAACTCAAACGGTTATGTATTTTCTAGAGAGTCATTTTTTGTGCTCCAGAGTATGACACTGACAGAGGAAGATACCAAAGAGAATGAAATTGAGTTATTCTTCTTTGCAGGATGATTTATATATGTAGTGTGGATTCTATGCAATAGTTTCATAATCCTTGTCAGTAGTAGGGATTCAATATTGACATCTTCATTCATGATCTGGATGATGGGGAAGAGTGCACCTTTAGAGTCTGCAGATGTTAGAAAACTGTGAGGAGTATTTGATACACCAGATGGGTGTTCTTGTTCAGAGAGACAGACAGGCTGGAGAAATGAGCCAACAGGAACTTCATGAAGTTCGATGATTGCTGAACCATGAGAACGGAACTGATATAGTATGACTTCCCTTTTCAAATTTTTGCTGTATGTATTGTGATGAAAAAATGGTTGACTTTTCTAATATCCTCAAGAGGTTTTAAAATTTAATGTAGCTATGCATGGAAGTATGACTGGTGTTTCAATGGTTTGTTTCAGTTGTAAAATTTGTATCTTTCTGATTGCTTGAGTTTTCAGCAAATCATTTGGTTTGGATAAATGAAATAGCAAACCAACTATTGCAACAGCACTGTCACTTCTAATTACATATTCAAAGAGTTTACTGTTTTAGAAATTTTAAGATTCTACTTATCACTTATTTTATTTTAGGTTCTGTGGTCTTTGGAATTAGGCCACTGGATCTCAGAGGAACCATATGAGCTTTCATCCATCTTCCCTGCAGCTCCTGTAAGTTTAACGGTCCTTTAAGCTTGTGAACCTTCTTTTGTTTATCTGGGAAATGATTAGCCCTCTAAATAGGCTTTGTGAATAAGAAAGCCTACTGGAAAAATATTTTTTGAAGGCATATACTGTAAGGAGTTATTTTCTTCTTCATCCACTACTTCTTGAAGTGTGTCCAAAAACTTTGGTACACATGGAAAATGCAAAAAATTGATTCACCAGTTAACACCTGAATAAATTAGCATCTTATTGAAGTATAAATGTACTTTACTTTTATTTCTATCTGCACCTGTAAATAAATTGGAGAGGCATGTTATCGCCAAATGGAAAGATCTGCAGGTCATGGACTCCATTTTTTTTGGCCCAGAAATTACTCGGGCAATGGAAAATTACTGTGGTCTTCTAGAACTGCTAAGTAGGAAAAAAATGAAGCTATTTTTCCTGCCTCTAATGATCTTTCTGAGTTACTGACTTGGGAACTAGTGCAAGGGTGTGTATGTGGGGGCATGGTGTACCTGTGCAGACCTGAGTATATCTGTACTTCATGTGTTGTAATTGTTTAAACAGTAATTTTATTTTGGTTTTAAAACAAGTAGAATTCTAGCTGGCTACTAGTCAATCATTCCAATAGTTTTCCCAAAAAAGCTTTCACAATTTCTCCTATATTGTCGCAGATAGTTAAATATATTATCATCTGCTATTTGTTTCTCAAAATTTCATACAGGCTTTGAAGAAAGAACAGTTAATGGGGTATGACATTTATTTTTACTGTGATTTTATTAATGGTTAACTTCTTTTTAATAGTCTTTCTAAATCTATAACTTATATAAATTTACATATTCAACATGAAGCCTTTATTTCATAAGTTATATGTTCTCAAAGTGTAGGGAAACTGTAACAATTATTCTTAAATAAGACTTAAGAAATTAATCATCCATTATAATTTCTTATTTTTTATATAGCAAATAGAGTAAGAATGGTAAAATTTAATGTGAAAAATAAATAAGAAGCATGTTCTTTTTTTCCCCTTTTTCTGTATTTCTATGAAAAAATCTACACTGAATTTCAGATTAAGTTTTCTTGAGTTTTCTGTTTCTTTTCAGACTACCTTGTTTAATAACAAAGTATGCTATCAGTAACAATTTACATAGCATTCTTTGAAGTGATTCCTCTTGAGGCTGTTTTTTAGATTCCGTTCAGAGTCTTTACTCCTAAAGCAAAAGTAAGGACAATTTGAGAGTTTGTGAGAGTATAAAATTGAGGGAGGTTATGGTTGTGCTGAGAACCTGAATCACTTCTGTTTGCAATGTTCTGTTCTTGCAGACGAACAAAGTTGGTGTCCACGGCAATATTTCCATTACTGTTCCAATAATTCCCTTCTTTAGTCACTCTCATTTCTTACTGTAACAGATATTTCTTTTTAAGATACGATTATTATTTGAGCATGAATGGTGTTCTTTTCTTTTTTATTTCTTTCCTGCTTCCTAAAAGGTATTTAAAGAAAATGGAAGTGCATTCTTGTTTTACATACCGTTTATTTGATTACAGGAAGGAATTAAAAGCAGCGGTTACCTTGCTGTTGTTTTAATTGTTTGTACCAAGTCCAAGGCAGTTGTTGCAGCCTTCTGTTTCCTACTATTGCCTTCCTTCTGAAATGTACTCCTGTTGCTTCACTTTGGTGATTGGAGTTTAAGCCATGCAATCTTCTTTAGATGAAATGTCATTTAAAGACATTCACTTTAAAATTTTACATTTGTGTTGATAAATTGCTCCATTTTCCCCCAAAATGATGAAGTCACATTAAACAATTGATCCATTCAATGTCTACATCAGTATTTTGGATCACTTTTCCAGAATAGTCATCAGAAAGCCTTAAATTTTATAAAAACCATTTTTCAGCAAATCAAAACTAGTCACACAATATTACATTTTTTTTGTCATAAAATATCTTCTTACTATAATAAAGAAAGCTAATGTCAAGCAGAAATTAGCACTATTTTCCTTTTCCAGGTTGAGCATTCACACTGTGCCAGATTCCATCATGGTTTTTAAGAAGCTTTTCAGGGGACTTTTTTGTTTGGTTGGTTTTGTTGGCTTTTTTTTCCTCTCTTTCTCTTGATTATTGGGCTGGATATGCTTATTATCTCAAATATTGGGAGCATTTTCTTTAGTTGGCTGATTAAATGTAGTAAAGCAGGAAATGCAGTAATGTAGACTCAGCGTTTCTATTAAATTTCATAGAATCATAAAGTATTTTAGATTAGCAGGGATCTCTGAAGGCTGTCTAGTTTAACACTATGCCAAGGGACTTGTCCAATCCACCATCATGGTAATAACTCAATAAATTAAAAGGAAAATTCACTTTAGCCCTATTCCAACTTGTATTTGCTGCCTCTTGTCCCTGTCCCTTGTCTCAAAGCAGTGCACCTCCAAGAAGGTTCTGTCTCTGTCCTTGACCAGCCAGTTGTAGCCACCAGTAAGGTCTCCCCTTCCCCTTCTCTTCCCTAGGCTAAAAAATGATGGCTCTCTAGGCTTCTCTGGGTATGTTGTGTGTTCATTGGTATGTGCAGTTCCTTTATTAGCATGGTGACTCTTCTACACTTGCTCTCTAAGACCATTCTTAGAAGTTCAAGAAAGCAATTTTATGAAGTTTTTTTTTTGTTTGGGATGTGTATAGCCTTACAAGTTTGCTATGGAAAACAGTAAAATACTAAACAGCAATTTCAAGTACACTGAGATTATTTTATGCAACTCTTCAGACAATGACTGTTAATTTACATTCTTTAGATTTATCTAAAATCAGATCATGAAGAAATAGTAGAAATATTTTTTTGTTTCTGCTACACTTTAGTAATGATATCACACATTTTCAGTGAAGAAGAATGGTGGTGGTGTGAATGGTGGGGTACTCTGGCAGCAGCTTTAATGACTGTCAGTATAAAATGGAGAGTTTTCTTCCATCTTTCTCAAAATCATTTACTATTTTCAAGCTAGAATCATAGAATCATCAAGGTTGGGAGAGACCTACAGGATCATCCAGTTCAACCGTCCACCCAGCACTACCCCTGTATCCCTAAACCACATCTCCCAGTGTCAGATCTAGATGCCTCTTGAACTCTATCCAGGGACAGTGACTCCACATCATCTCTGGACAACCTATTCCAAAGCCTGACCACCCTAACACTGATACTTTTTTTCTAGTATCTAATCTGAATCTCCTGTCTCACTTTAAGGCTGTTTCCTCTTGTCTTCTCACTGCAGGCACGTTATAAGAGAGACCAGCCCCCATCCCACTACAACCTCCTTTCAGGGAGTTCTAGAGAGCAGTGAGGTGGCCCCTGAGCCTCCTTTTCTCCAGGCTAAATAACCCCAGCTCCCTCAGCCCCTCCTCATAAGACATGTTTTCTAGAACCTTCACAAGCCTTGTTGCCCTTACAATACCTTTGGTTAAGTAAGCCTCCAGAAATGTTTTGTCTGGCATTTTTGTTTAGTTTTGGGATAAATTCTTGCACTGTAACTAATTCTGTCATCTGCTGAAACTAAAGTTTTACAAAAATATTAGGCAAAGACAAAGCATGAGAACTAAAAGCTAAGCATAAAATTATTGTGATTTATGAACAAATATCTTCTGTATCTGAACTGCAGTGTTTAGTACACAATTTTAAAGCATAGAGTAATACAATGAAGGGGGGGGAAAAGAAAACAGAGATCACCGAGTAGAGTAATTTATTCACATTGTGGTGTACACTGAGGGCCTACCTACAGAGAATTTTTAGGGAGAAGTCCTAACTTTACTGAAAAAAAAACCCCACAGTGTGACCTTATATAACTTTCAGATTTTTTTCCTGTTTTTAAAATGTAGTAATTTGTGTCTTAAGTCATAAGCATAAATTTAATTGTATCAAAGAACATGCATATGTTTTTCAGTTAGGTTATCTTTACAAAACGTATAGATATATTACAGCACCAGGTGATAAATGATTGTCATAGACAACCGGACATCTGGTGTTAATGCCGTTGTCTCGGTTTATAAAATACTGGTCAGCTATTTTACAGGTAAATGACAAGGGAAGAAAAAAAGTGCAATCTTCATAAAAATGTATGGAAATACATACTATATTGTAATTCATAGGGAATTTTGTAATTTAAAGATAATAATTGTAATAGTACAAACTGAAAGAAATTACGATTTTTGTACATGGTATTTCCCAAGAATAAATGCAAACTATTTAAATGTTATTTGTCCTCCATTAAACATAGTAATACAGGTTGTTGGAAAAAATCCCCAAATAAGTGTAAGAAGTTGTTTAGGAGACTATGGGGGAAAAGAATGTATTCCCTAACTAGAGTATTAAGCTAATTACAGGACAGTAATTTTTTTATGTACATAAAGGGCAGACATGACACAGAAAGATAAATAGTTCTAGATCTAGCTATGTGTTTTATATTAATGTTTAAACTTCAGTGGTGAGGCAAAATGCATATTTCTAAAACTATTTTAGGGTTTTTTTCACAGTTCCAGTTATTTACTAACACATACATAACATAAAAGATCAGTAAAACAGAGTCCTTAAGTCGTCTGACAGTTTCTTGGACGTCCTTTTTATTCAGTCATTTGGCCAAATCACTTTTATATCAGGTGGATGCTTCAGACTTTGTGTCTGGTTGAATAATATGAGCTTTAGCTGACCAAGGCTATTGCAATTCAGGAACTGTACTGAACTGACCCCTTCAGAACACTAGTGCATGTTTTCTGGGCTTGAAAAATGAGACAAGTTGCTTGGTAAAATAAGTCTTTGAAGACTATACAATATACAATTCACGTAATGACAAAGCATTTAGAAATCTGCTGGTCGAATCATCATAGTCGTAGCTTTGAGAGAGTATCCTGAGCCCTTCCAGTAGTACCACTTGATCCCGTTAAACTTGTTGTTGTTCTGTCGTAACGGATAATACATTCCATTGAGGTTAGAAGGACCACATGCATCAAACCACCATCCTGGAAGACAGAAGACAAACATCAGCAGAATTCTCAAAACAGTGTATAAAGTCACTTTGTTGTCTGGAAATGAGAAAGAAATCTAAACCCATTTTTTGTTTTTATGATTTGGAAGTGTCAGTATAAAATACTTGCCTCAAACTCAGGAAAGAAATGCATTTATATATCAGCTACATATTCTTGAATCTCGTGTAATACATTATACTTGAAAATTGAGAAGAGAACATGTTCAAGCAATTTATTATCAACATCAAACATTGTTGACAGCTGAGGGCAGAACACAACTTGAACTGTAATGATATTGAGTTGCCTTTGGTTTTATCTACTCTTTGGTAAACTCCTATTCTTCACAGATTTGAACTGCTTTCTTTTTTCTTAATAGAGGATTAATTCAATTCTCTGTGCAGATCAGTTCTAAACCTCCTGGAAGCTGGTAAGAAGGAAAGGGAGAAAAAAGCAGCCCAAACTTATTTTGCATCCTTATGGTCCTGACCTGTTAGTGGGTCATAAGAAAAATTTATTTTTATTAATAAAATAATATTTTTATACTTCTGTTATGATGGTGATAGTGTGTGTGTTCTGTTTTGCAGGGCAGTAATCCAATTATTCCCTTGGATAAACTGAAACGGTCTTTTTTTCTTGCAACTTGTGCTATAGGAAAATGAACCATTGCTTAAGAGATAATAGGAAGAGAAGCCAAATTTAGAGTTTACATTACAGTTGTTTACATTCAGACTGTGGAATTCTAGATTAACAAATTATAGAATTACTTGTGTAGTTGAAGATAAAAATACCAACTAGAAATCAACTTACTAGTGAACAAACATTAGAAAAATCTAGATATCTCATATCTGTGGTGCATCTTTACCACTTTGTAATTATATTGAAATATGGAATTAAGTTCTTGTGCCCTTCTGTGGCACATATAGTACACAGCAGCTCTTGGGGTTTTTCTTTTCTTGGTAGTTATGGAAAGAATTTATGCCTAAAGAATTTCAAGCCATTTCACTGACAAGGTGAATCTCTGAAACAGGTTTTTTGCAGGGAGTTGTGTTTTGATCTCAATGTTATCTCATTCCTTGGAAGAGAAATCTGCTGTCTCTCTGATTAGTTCTACAATTACAGACTTTCTTGTACCCCAACTTCAAAGACTTTTTTTTCCTCCAGAAGAAAAACTTCTCTTGTTTTACTTTAACTAACCCTTGTCAAATTATAAAATACTTCATTTGGAGTCACCATACTATTGTTTCTATCCATGAGTTTTGAACTTTAATAGTAGTCAAAATTTACTAAGTCAAAATTATCACTATTTATCTCGTAGACAATTTCAGTGCCAATAAAAATAGGAAGACTGAGAAACATAAAAACATTCCTACCTCCTGTTAGCATTTGTGAACATTTGCAAATACATTTGTCATTGTCTGCATCCTTTGTGCTAAAATCATTTCCTGGTTGGCTTATACTACTTATTTTGCCTGCTGTCCCAGTAAGTCCTTTAAGGTAAATCCTGTAGAAGTGAGAAATGGAAAAACAATTATTACATGGAAGTTGATGGTAGTTGTCTGCAAAATATTGATAGACTAGTTTGCAATAAATATCCTGTTCAAATAGTTGATTTCTCTTCTGGACAATGTACTGCTGTAAGCTGTTTTTCAGCATAATGTTTTCACACGAACAGAAATGGTCAGCACAATATTCTAATGAACATTTGTTTTTTCTTGTCATATTAGAAGAGAATGAGAGCAACTGGATACTAACTCCTGGGTTTTTCATACAGATCATGTATTTATTAATACTGAAAGTACATTGCTGTACTTCAATGCAACAATACATGCCATTTTTTTTATTACGTTCAAAAGTTTAAAAAAATCCTTTTTTGATTTCTATTTTGCTGTTAGCACAACATAGCAGTTTAACATTACAACCCTGAAAATATGATTTAGCAGCATTACCAGGAGTATTAACTATGAGCTAGTAACTGATATTTTAGAAGTTTCTCAATATTTTCCCTTTCACTTTCCTAATTGCTCTTTCTTTTCACATCGTTCATAAATTTTAGTGTTAAATCATCACAACTAATTAAATTTGCTTCAATTCCCAGGCAAGGTAAGATTTCAATGAGGCTGCTGCCGTTGGGATCTACTTACACAGACGCCGATGCAGTCTCAGTGGGGAGAGAAACAGGGCACCGAACTGGGCAGGGCAATTACACTGCTCTTCCTGTGTTACCTCGAATTGGAAGGACTTGAGCCTTCTGCTCCCGTAGTATTTCTTTGGTGATTGCATTTCAGTATCAAATACCTCATGCTTCTCAGAGGTATTCTATTTGTTTAAGGATGAGATCTGACTCTCTGAGGAGAATTAACTTGTCCCTGGATCAGTTTTCATCTTGCAAGTAATTCTCTGCTTATGGCAGAAGTTGTCATTGGTAGTTTAACAGACTATTTTAACCCATTTTATATTCCCTAATTGAAAATGCAATGAATGAATTATTTTTTATTCATTTAGGTTTCAAAAGATCCGTTCATTACAGATTTTCTCAAAAATGTCTTTAAAAAATTACTCTGTTTTTCTTAAGACTTGTGCAAAATTTTGTAAGCCAATTTCTAACACAAATTATATTAAAGATTCCAAGTATAATGTATGACCCTAGGCTTGGTTTTCAAATATCATTTGAAGTCTAATGTAAATATAGTATTATTTATTTATTATTAATAATAAATTTTTAAAGGTACAACTTAGTATAACAGAAGATGAGAGGCAGTGGATGGAAATTGAAAGAAGATGTTCTGACTGGATATCAGGAAAACTTTTTTTACCGTGAGGTAACACAACAAGCAGGTTGTGCCATCCCCACCTTTTGAGGTTATCAAGACCCAACTGAAAAGCCCTGAACAACCTAGTTTAACTTCATAGCTTTGAGATCAGGAAGTTTGATTCAAACAAAGCCCATTCTGATCTCAGTTTATCTATGACAAAATTTCAATTTTATGGCACAACTCATACTCTTTCCAGCATTCAGAATGTATTCATCTTTTTAATGTAATGGATCACAGAATCATAGAATTGTTTGAGTTGGAAGGGACCTTAAATATCATCTACTTCCAACCCCTTTGCCATGGGCAGGGATACCTTTCACTAGACCAGGTTGCTCAAAGCCCCATCCAACCTGGCCTTGAACACTGCCAGGAATGGGTCATGGAAGATGTTCTTAATTGAGTACTTTCTTTGGGTTTTTTTCTTTTGCATTACGTTAAATATATTCTTTAAACCACTCAATTTTCTGATGAATTCCATGTTTGGTTGCATAATATAATCAAATTTCTTTTATCATCTTAGTTTTCAGTAATTATCTTTTAATATTGTAAATGGACAAGGTTAATGACCCATTTTGCAAAGGTTGCCTTTCTATGTATTTTAAAGCATTACTTAAAAAAAAAATTCTCTGCTGTAGCTTCTGACTGTTTCCAGATGAAAAAATATTTACTTTGGAGTTGAGACAAATGTATACTACCAAGGCATAAAGATGTAACATTTTGTGGGGGGCAGATGCTGATAGTTTGGAATTGTTTTGCTTGCATATAAGACTTGAGTTGAAATAACAGCATCAGTTCTCTCAGGTGTCAGATTTACTTTATTTACAACAAATAGTTGCTAAAGATCTTGGAGAAATTCATCTAGACAGTTTTTCTGTCCAGTCACCCAAAGCTCCACTCTTACAAGTATTTCATGGACTTGTAGGAAAGCATTGGTTCTACTGTGGAGTCTTTAGTTTCTTCTATAATAAATCAAGCAATATTTACTGCATTTACAGAGAGCCTGGTGAATGAACTATGACCTGCCCATATATTTCAGCTGTGGCTGATACTATTTCAAAATACTATGGAATACTATGATACTATTTAAAGTGTATAATACTATGATAATATTTATATTAAAATATTTATTTAAAATTTGAATTCTTTCTCATTTCAACCAAGAATTAAGAAGAAATTGTGAACCTTTACACTTTACAGGATTAGAACATAAATAATAGGTCCATTAAAATTTGGTGTTTAAATTGACAAGTTGTTGGTGGGTGAAATGCACGTTTGCTCCATTTTCACAGGTAGGAGAGTTATTGAAAACCTAAGCCAGAGAGTCATGGAAGGATAGGGCCACATCACTTCAGTGTGCTTTTTATGACAACAGAACAGTTCCTCATAGCTACTGACAAGGAAAATCCTTGCAGTATTATTCATCTTAGTCATCCACCTCCAGAAATTTATTTATTGCAAGGAATCAGGATTTGATAGCAGCTGCAGACAGGTTCCTCTTGTCCTAATGACTGAGCACTGTCACCCACTATACTGGCGCATGTATCCTATCTTATTCCACACCATCTCTTCACCTTTGCATTTTGTGTGTTATGCTCACCCAGGGTGCACTAGTAAAACACACATTCTCTCCTCTGGAAAGAGAAATTATTCTTTTAGGCAAGAGATGAAAAATGGAAAAAACATTATTTTTTGAGTGAACTGGAAAACAGTCATGATTTGTATGAAATAAGGCTATGCATCTACACAGTTTGATTACTATCAGAGCTTTTTTTTTATTTAGATCTGATTTTTCTGCTTACCTGTATTTTTGTTCTTCACTTGCTAGAGAGAAGTGGTCATACAATGAATATGCCTCGTTTCCTTCCCAGTCTTTCAGGTGAATTTTAAGAACATAACGCTTCTGATTAGTCAACTGAGAAACAAACTCATTTCCCAGCCAGTACTCCCCAGCAGGATCACCAAATCCCTGTAATTCAAGTTGTACATTTAAATAGCTTTGTTTTGTGATTTTTTTTCTTTCAGTTTGAAATGATCACTTTATCAGTTTTTAAGTTCAATAATTTTCAGCATGTCGACTAAGAATTTTACTGTATCCATGAGGGTTATTGATCTGTAACTTCAAAAAGTTCATTTCAGCATGGACAAGCTCAGGAATCTGAAACAGTGAATCAATATTACTTAGTAGATTTGGAGCAGTTTCTACTGTTGCCACTAGAAACACAAATATAAACAACTCAAAAAATGTAGACATATGATGGAACAGTTGATTAAAGAAAAGTAAGGTTTCTCATTAAAAACAAACATCACACTTGCCAGTCTGCTTAGACAAACAACTTACACTACTCTGACATTTTCTAAATGAGCATCTGAGGACAAAGACAACTTTTTAAAGTTGCTTACATTCTAAGGATGCTATTAATATAACTTTAGGATATTAGATTTCAGATAATAATGACTAATATTAAAGCTTCAGAAAACAATGTTTACCATCTTGTACTCTTTCCATGTCCGGTGGAAATCCACACTGCCATCTTCTCGTCTCTGAATAACTGTCCAACCTCCTCCACCGGTTTCCATGTCACAATAGGCCTACCAGAGTAAGCATGTAACAGCCTAAGTGCATGCAGTCACAGCAAAACAAAACCAGAAAGCATATACTTTGCATAATTCTATATAATGGCAAGTTGTGTGCAAAATATGTGTTAATCTAAAAATGCAGGTTTTCATAGCTTTCATACAAATCAGTTGTGGTTGTCCACAAATAAATGTGATTCCTCAGTATATGTCACTCTTAACAGAATACAAATGACACCGTTCTCTTCTCCATCTTTATTGTGAGACAGCCATTCAAATTTCCCATGGCTTGTCAGAGTATAGATATTGTTAAATTCAGGCAGTGAGCAAACTGAAATATATTTTTATTTTTACAGTCATTGTTCAGTGCCTTTGCAAATGGTCTGACCTCAAAGTTAAATCTAAGTGTAGAACAATTATTATCTGAAAGTTGAATCTTAAAGCCGGGTTATTATACAGACTGCAATGAATATCTTACATTCTTGAACAAAAAAGTAACAACTATAGGATGTTTCCAATTATTCACAAATCACCTTTGAATATTCCAAGTTATTGCTAAAAATTTGAAAGGACTGACATGTAATAAGCAGTTCACTGAAGTCAGTTTAAAAATACATAATAAATGCATCCCTGGTACAGTAAAATTCAAGTTTATAGATGACTTCTTCAATCATTCTCCTAGATTAAATCACTTCAGTGTCACAGGTGAAAGGTATTGCTGAAAGTGCCAGTATACTGGGGAAATGCTGATGGAAAAAAAGTCTTTTGAAAATTAGTGGGAATTTTGGAGAGATGTTTGGAAGAAGCAGGAGATAAATTAACAAGAAAATTTTGTGAATATGTGAATATTTAGGACAATTTTTCCTGAGAAGGGATTTTAAATTGTTGCATCTAATTCTGCTTTTCTGAAACTAACACAACTTATAACTAGATGTGTGAAGTCAGTGGAGCTAAGCTGGTGTAAGACAGTATAATGAAAGTCAAACTGAAGTCAGTATCTATTTAAGTTGCATGTTATGACTGGTACTATCTTTAAGAAAAATATTAAATTTCTTGTACAACTATTCCTGTTTGGAGAGCTCACAGTTAATGTTTTCTCATTTGGAAGTTTAATTTATTTTGAACACCTTCTGCCAAGATACTGGAGTTCAGAGCCTTCTTCAGAATAACTTCACATCCTTGAAAATTTTTGAATTCTTGTTTGAGTATTAAACTACATTAACTTCTAATCTGTTAGAAGATCTGTCATCCATTAAGTGGTGCCTTCCCATTTACAGTAGTATAGCCAAGATCTGACGTCTTACACTTTGATAGGGTATTTCATCGGTAGAGTAATTAAATAAATAATTTTTTAAAAACTAGACAAGTATTTCATTATGAATTTGGATGTTTCCTTCTTTGTTTAACAGTTCTCTCAGTGGTCTTACTTCTTACCTAACTGCTGCTTGTCACAATATGCCTGTAAATGCCCCAAATCATGACTGGGTGACACTGAAGCTGTATGTATTTTTCATCCTCTTCTATGGGAGACTGTCTTATCAGTGTTAGCAGTTAGCAGATTTGAGCTCTTTGAACAGTTAGACATCCTAGAAATCCATTGAATAAGTATGACTTCAGAGAAGCCAGTTTCCTTCTGTTCTGTGGTAGTGTTATGTGTGTCATTTTGAGAAGTAAACTGTTCTTCTTAGTAAGTTTTCAATATAGTTGGCTCTTTAAGGGTATGTGCATTGTACGCATGTTATACACACACATATATATATTTATATAAATCAAATGGTATTTACAGTTCAAGCAGGCATATATATTGTTCAAAGGCATGAGACTTTTGAAGGGAAAGAAAGTCCTTACAGTTGCAAATATCAAATATATTAGTGTTCCAATAGGCTGTAGCACATTGGAAATCCAAAGGAGATACTGTACTTTAAGCTTGTAGTAGAATCTGTTCAACATCAGAGGATCACAAGACATTCAGTTAGAGATTTTTAGGAAAGATAAAATAAATAAGGAAAAGAGTTGGAAAATAGTTGGATAAGAGATTACTTTTTAAAGTATGTCTTGTGAATGGAATTTAATTGAAAGCAGCAATTTTAATTTATACTGATGTATGCAATTCCTTATACCTCAAAGCCTGGTTTTTGTTTGGTTTTACTAACATCTGTATTTAATGACTGGTAAAAATTTGATAATAATATATAAATTAATTTAGTTAAAATAAAAATTCCCTTCAAAGGAAAGGGTAAATATAAAGTATTGTGAGAGGTGATAAATCTGTTTTAGAAGGCTAACTCATGATGTGTAGTGTGTATGTGAAAACTAATTTCCAGAGAGGGCTATGAAGAGAGATACTAGGAATGGGCTAAAGCAGATGCAGATAATTTTATCAGTACAAGTTAAAAAGCTGATTTAACAATGCTCAAATGTCTTTGGTTGTAGATAAAGTTGTTGACTCTGAAGTTTCACCCCACTTGAAAGAACAATATAAGCAGTCAGATGGAGAATAGAACTGTTTCACCCTTCTCTGAAACATGTAGTTTTTAACTACCTATAGTGGGAGGCATGTATTAGTTTATTTCAGCCATGGGTTCAGTCTGATATTCCTACTGTAGATGTTAATTGATGCTTTTTGAATGCTACATGCAATTTCTTTTATCCCTATCACCTAAATTGTAATTTAGTTGGGATTAATACTTTGAAGAAATAAATGCCTTTAAATAGCACTTTATTTTGTTCTAATAAGATTAAGATATAAACAGTGAATGACCGTGAATGTCTTACATAAAATATTCCTGTTACAGGCAGTATCCATTTTTTAAGTGAATGGTAAGACAACTAGCTTTAATAGACATTATAGATTCTTTGAGAATTTGTTCCCAAAGGGAAAAGCAACTCACTAAGAAATGAAACGCATAATGAGAAATTGAAGAAGAGATGACCATAAAAATCTCATGTAGATTTTTCTTACCAGGAATAATTTTTAAAAGTTTATATAAATTTGGGAGTATAATTTTCCACACAAAAAAAAATTTGTGTCAGTCAACTCTAAGGCTTTGTCTTAACTCTCATTACTAGAACAGAAATTTTCTGACCTTTCAACCTATTCTAGGTTTTATATTCAAAAGAAAGACATGTAACATTTCATAAAACTAGTAAAAATAGATACTAAGATTAGGCAGGCAGCAGGAGTCTTCAAACAGATGCCAAAAAGAATAAAGAGATTAGCCTCTCAAGTTACAACAAATTGGAACAGGGAATATTTGATGTATCTTGTGAACTACTTCAGTACTTACAGTTCTAGCAGCTGTAGTACTGTGCAAGGATATTTGGGGTATAAGTGTTTTCAGACCTACTCTGTGAGCAGTAAAGCAGAGGCTGGGTTATCAGAATGAAGAGCCACTATAATTTTTATATCAAAGCAAGTGAAGTGACCCTTTGCATCACTTTTGGCTGTCTGAACACTTTTGAGATATTACATTCATTGATTTTGTATTCTGCTATCTCTATCTCCTAGAGATGTGAGTAGGTAAGAACTGCAGTCTGAGTTTCCTTGTTCTGGAAAAAATAACTACTAAATGCACGGTTTATAATTTAATTTAACCTAATACCAGGTAACAGTGAAAAAGACAGATGATGAAACTTTAAGATTCACAAAAAAAAAAAAAAAAACAACAAAACCTCATCTTACTCATTCTTACTGTATCAGAGAAGCTACACATATGATCTCTTTTAATGCTTGGAGTTGGAAACAATTTCTGCATGTGTATTTTAGACATAAAGTCCATGGCATGGGTTCCTTTTAAAATGACTAGCTAGTTTTTCTAAGAATGTTACAATAAACAATTTTTTTGGTAAATTCAAATTTGCCCAAATCATTTTCTGCAAGAAAGTTTTGGTTAAAAGGCCTTGGCTTGAAATGTGTGCCAGTTCTGGGACAAAAATTCAGCTTAACATGGATGGAAATGGGGAACAGCTTAGTCACTGCTTCCGTCACTCTTTTAAGATTTGGCATATTACGTTGGTAACAGTTTTAGGTATTCTGCCTGGTTAAGACCAGGAGGTTAATTGGTTCATGAGGTTGCTGTAAACATGAAACTATTGACTTTTCATAGTTTTGCCTCTGACATTTTTCCTTGTGTCAGCAGTCTTTTGCTGTTTTTCCTCAGTGTTTTTAAAAGAACTTAGCTTTTGTCCTGCTGCAGAACAGGAAAGCTTGAAAACATTAATGGAATTAAATAATTGTTTTCCTCTCAGCTCTCATATGCAATTCCTTAGTTTTGGATTATTATGGGAGACAAATTAGTAAAGTGGGATCAGTTACAGATTACACAGAAGTTGTTTATAAGCCCTGTTGGGAGCTCAGAAGGTGTTAAAAGAGGAAAAGACAAAAACATAAACAGCAGTGCAGCACTTTTGGCAAATAAAAAAGGTCACTCTGTTTCCTGGTCTGAGTAGCCATCCACATCATAAACAGTTGAAAATGGTGTAACATGTTGATTATCCCTAAACCTTCACTTCCCTTGACAACTCCTCTTATGCATTCATATTTGTATAAAAAATCAGCATCAGGTTAAAACTTTTTAGTCTCTTATTTTCAATGTCACACGGTAAGTAAAACTTTCCCCATCTTTTTCTATCTGAAATGAGCAGAATAAGATTTAAATTATTTATTATTATTAAATGTTTGATTTAATACTAAATTAAATTATTGCATTTTAACTACTACTAGTAAATTACTAGTTAAGTGTTTTAAGCCTCCATGTTCAAACGTTAAGCACTTAATATTTTATAGTCTAGGAAATTTGTGATTGTACTTTTGAAAATGCATTGTTAAAGTTTATGACATACATTTTTATTTTGTAATATCTCATGCACTTGTGTCTGCTTTTAGAAAATATGCATGCTCTGTGTATTATATTTGACAGTAAAATTAAAGCCAAAGATAAACACTTGAGACAAATAATAGTAAGAAATCCAAGGAATGTAAACCTTCCTGAGACTTCTAACAATGACTGCTGCAATCTATTACTTTAGAGATGCAATAGCTTTCATCTCCTTTAGCTTTTAAAATGTGATTGTAGATATCTATGCTATTTAAATGCCATTCAGTTTAACATGTAATAAAACACTTTATTGCATCTTATGTAACTAATTTTCTTGTGAAATGAATGTACTTAGACTAGATTTTTCCAAAGGAAAATCAGCTTTTTTTTTTTTTTGCCCAAGAGAAGCAGACTGCAAATAATTTCTCTAGACAGTATCTGCAAAAAAATGCAGGTTTTAACTATTGTATTTTATAGATCTTACCCAAACAAATTGCTTATTTCCTTTAGCTGAGAGCTTTGTAAGTGTAAAGATCACAGTCTGGCTTGGGCTAAATGAAGTTCTGGCACTTCAAAGGCTAGTCACTAGTGAACTTAATTTCTAAACTCTGGCTTGTGAAAAAAAAATGCTTTCTGTCAGAGTTTTACCAATTTCTTGTCGACATTGCATCTCTTTTTTCACTGCTTTTTTACATTTTCTGTTAATTTTTCTGAGATAATAGAGTAGAGCCTTAGGAATTCCATAAAATATTTCCTTTTTTGTGTGTAAGGAAATATCTATAGTAAAAATTAGAAAATAAAAACATCAGAAGATTATTTAGTGTTTGTCTAAGAAATGTAGTAAGCATTTTTTTATATTCAAATGTCCCTTAGCCTCCTCTGCCTGCTGTGTCTGAGAAGTTGGAAACAAACATTCATCATCTGAGCCGCACTCCTTCAAATGCTCACTCCAGGTTTTTGGTTCTTTATTCTCACAATCCACTTGGGACTTTTCTCCTTTTCAGATTCAGTTGATTGTTTCAACTGAATTATACTATCTGAAGCTTTATCATTTTATTTACTTAAGTAGATGGAGCATCTCTGTCAGGCATCCATTGTATCATCCACTGAGTGGCATTTTTAACTCAAGGTCTCTTCTATGGAGGTGTGGTGTTCTGTTTTAACTTAAATTGCCATTGAAGTTCATTTCAGTTAAACACATAGGAGAATAAATATCCACAGAGGAATTTAAACTGATCTAGCAAAACCTCTGCAAACTCACCTCTTATATGAATCAGTAGTAGTATGTTCCAGAGTAGTATTCTCCAGAAAAGTCCTGTCTGTTACCCAATGTCTAATTGTTAATCTAATTGTTACACGAATGTCCTTAAAGCTCTGTGTAACAAAGAACTGAAGCCCATACATGAGTCCAGTACTAGTAGATTGCTTTCATGAGTATAAACCCATGAGTAATCTTACACAACCCTGACTTTACCTCCTTTTGCCACTTGAAGGGATTTGGGTATATGAAGAAACTAAGAACTTGAAGGAGACAGGAGTTTGCTGATCATGCAGAGCAACTCTGCATGGAGTTAGAGATTTTATAAAGAAATTACAATATTTCATTGATTTAATTACATTAATTATGTGAAAAAAAGAATGAAATCCTGTCATGTTGAAGCAAGCAACAAAATGTTTTTCATTTCAACTGAGACAATATTTCACCTGAAGGACTTTTTTCTTCCTGTGAGACACTCAGATCTAGGAGTGATGAAATGCTTATAAAAAAACTTGGTAAGTAGTAAACGTCATTATTAACTAGCCTTTAAAATAGCATATTTGCCAGATCAAATAACTTTTAATAGACGGTATGCCTAGGAAGCTCTTTATAGCCATCCTACCTTCTTTTCTTGTGCAGTGTTTGAGACTGTTAAAGTGTAGATTCCACTTGTTGTCAGTCCAGATTTGAAAGCTTCAGCACAGTCTTTGAAGCTGATTTGCTCCTCTTTAGCTATGAAGTTGTTCTTAGCTGTTAAAAATAGAATAGAAATTGAAGGCATTAAGAGGAGATCAATAGAAGTTACTAATAAGCAGTTATGATGTAATCAGCTTAAATCTTTGCAGTTCCAAAAGATATGCTTGGCCCTGAAAGAAACAGATAGCGGTATTTATTATGTGTGGTATTACTTTGTATTATTTAAAAGTGTTTTTATTTAAAAATGTATATGTTGAATGAGAAAACAGGATATTGCATCTCATTCAATTGAACAGTTTCTGCTTCCACTCATTGCCCTTGCTGGACTCCTACATGTACTACAACCTCTGGATGCATTAACTACTATTACATACATACCTAACTAGCAAATGATTATGTTATAATGACTTTTGGCCAGTATTCTAATATTGTGAAATCCAACGTAAGAGTTATGAAACCTTTCATAATACAGCAGACTGGTGGAACTACTCTGACAAAGTTTTTAGCTGGTTTTTTTGTCCCTGTGCTGAGCAGGAACAACTTTGTATGTACCTGCTGAAGTTTGGTAACTCAGCCCAACCAAGTAAAGAGACATACCTTCTGGAATTCATTTGTGTAAAAAATACATTTTCATATGTCTAAGCCTTCTTATTCAACAGAACCATCTAAGGATCATCTTTTTGTTCAGTTCTTTATTAACTATGGAGGTTGGAATTTCCTGGCATTTTGCCTGCTGACTGATATTTCATATTTGACCCTTTTGGGGTTGGTTCTGTGTATTTTCCCTTTTAATTTAATCTAACAATCACAGTCAACTACTACAGAGGTTTAGGTGCCATATAAATACATGCTTATATTACAGTTGCTTATTATGTTCTTTTTAGCTTGTTTATTCATTATTTACCTGTTTAAGTGCTTTGCCTTAAATAGAAAAATAACACGTTCAGTGTTTTAATTGCTTTTCCACACTCTATTGTTTGCATACTGTCTTAGAAGCTTTCACTGCTAATTTTGTCTTTTTGGCAAACAATCATTATTTTTTCCACTCTGGGTTTAATGGTGCTGTAGCCAACATGACTTTGACTTGTTTACTTATTTGTGCACTAGCATAGCAGATAACATCAGCAGGAACATGTACAGTCGTGGTATTTAAGGGAATAGCGTCAGTTATTAAGACAAAAAACCTTGGAATTTACTTTGTTTAGAAAAACATACAATATCATATTGTATAGTGATATAATACTAAAAGTGAGGACTTCCGAACATCCTTTTCCTTTTCTGTGATCCAACTTACAGTAAAGTAGCATAGACCACCTATACTGTCTTTTAAGTTGTAATGAAAACTTTTTAAAATTTTTCCCAGTATTTAATTTTAAATCCATTTTTTAGGGGTTCGGTATGCTTGTGTATTTTCAGCCTTGAGAACTTTACAGGCAAATGTGCCAGATTCTATAGTCTTCTACAGAACAGCTTCTTAATTTGTCCAAGTTCCACATCAGACAAGAAACTCAAGGCAAGGAATGCATAAATCCTATGTAGCCATAACTTTCAGTTTACAGTTTGCGTGAGTTTTTTATGGAGCATGTGAATCTGCATGAATTTGGAAGCTGTGTTTGTTGCAGGGTTGGCAGGCATTCGGAGGGAGATTATGACCTATAAAATTTGCGAGGCTGACGATTTTTAGTATGAACAAGGAAACCTTGGTGGAGGACTTTTGGTAGTACCTGCTGCTCTGAGCTGGTGTTTTCTGGTTTAGAGGGGCTAAAAACTATGCCTGTGCTGATTCCTTTGTCTTTAGTAGCCACTATAATTCATCCTTTCCTTCATCAACTCCATGTGCATAAAGCAATGAAAGGTGGCAGAAACAACCTGTGTGAGCAGGCCTACAACATGCAGTCTAACCTAGATATATGGTCAAGGAAGTGTATATTGCATTGCATATCAAGGCCGTGTGAGATGAATGATACTTCCCTGTATTTTGTTGAACCACTGAAGAATTGGGTAGGCAAACCAATATAAACCAGAAAAGATAAAATGTTGAAAACAAACCATATGAATGTTGTGGTTATTTCTCCCACCCCCCTAAAAAGTAGGTTTATTAACTCAGATGCAGAATTTAAGGCAAAAAAATAAAGACTTTTTGAGAAGCAGAAGTGTGTCCAAACTAGTTGTAAGACTTTATAGGTACTAGTGTACACAAATTAGGAAATAGCACTGAAATGATAAAAGTATGTCTGCTTTAACTTACAGTTTGGTGTCGATATCATAGTAAGCAAGTTATGAACCGTCTCCATCAGATCATGTTGCTGTTTTTGCAGAACAGAGTTGTTTACTGTAGCTGTAACTAATTGTTTTTCTAATTCTTCTATAATAGAATTCTGTCTGGCTACTAGGACTTGAAGTTGATCTTTTTCTTCTTTTATTGACTTCAGCTGCAGTGTGTGCTTGTCTTCCATCTCGAGAACTCTTTTTTCTAGAAAGCTAAATGACAGATTACAATTAGGCTCCCCAGAAACAATCTTGAGCTGATGTCAAGAGAATCAGGCCTGTTGTAGAAGCTTCTTTCTTCATAAATACTCAACTTCATTCTCTGATGCTATGCATGCAGTAGACAACTAAATTTAGTTTAGTTGATACATATGCTCTAATTTATTATATAAGTGCACTAATAAACAACATTATATACCACAGTCTGTATTGCAGGTTTTAAAAGGGTAACAATTGGGTGTTTGATAATTCAACATTATTAAAGGAAAGATATAGTGACTATGAGTTCATGGGTTTACCCAATTAAAAGATGAAACTTATTTAAAGATGTTACTATAAACTTTTCAAATGTCATATAATTATAATAAAATATATACTTAACATAAATAAATGTTATGGCATTAAGACAGGAAAACATGCAACATTACTTGCAAATGTGTTACCCACCTCCAGTTGTGGAGTTGGTATGATTAGGTGACAGGTTAGGAACATTATTTCACTGCTAATTATTCTGATATAGACTCTGAGAAAGCTGATGTTAAAAGATGCATAGCCAGAAGGCCACCTAAAATCCACTGGTGTTATTGAAAAAGAAAATCCTGAACCTTATATACAATTATGTTTCAAGCAGATTAGCTCAATACAGATTGCCTTTTGTAAGGTGAGAAACAATGCTTTTGTGTTTTACGTGTATCTTACAAGGTAGTCTAAACTCTGCCGAGTTCAACGCTAAAAAACGTGACCTTTTAAATTCAGTATTTCCTTTGCTTTCCATTTGATAAGGATGCTTGTTTTTCTTAAGCTGGTAGATAAAACCTTTAGGGAACATATATAAATGTAGTAGAGTAGTGAACAAAAATGTCAAAACGTGTCTCCTGGGTTTTTTAAGCTAATTCTTTCAAAATAAAAAGCACTTTGCACATATGGTTCTCATTGAAAAACATGGCTTTGAAGGAGAAAACTTACTGTTATTGCTGCTTTCAGATTTCTCTGTAAACTGTTTATTGCCAAAAGTAAAATAAGACTGTGGTGATATGGAAAAGAAACTAGCTGAAAAAAGGCATGAGCCTTTGGACCACAGCCAAGTACAGAAAAGGACAGGAGTAATAGTTGTATATTGGTCTGAATTTCAAAACATTTGACTAGTAAGGAATGTTGAATATGATTATTGTTTTACTTTTCCCACTATGTTAGAAAAAAATTGTGGCAATGACCTGCTTAATCATTAGGATAGCTGTGTAGTATATGGAAATAAAATTCTGGAGATGTGGTTATACTCAGTTTGAATCAGGATACATCAGCTTCATCTGGATAAGTCTAAAGAAGAATATAAATTGGCTACAGCTGATGTACTGAGAAGTATTTCAGTTTTAGCCTTAAGTTCCTCATATAAAGGAGAACATCAGATAGGGGAGAACAATATATAAAGAGAATACAAGAATAAACCTGCATGAGTCTCCTAGGCTTTAAGTAATATATGACCTTTGTAATGAGCATGGGGAGCGTTTTGTAATGGGTATGGAGAGCTTGTATACAAACCCTTATTTTCCTACTTGAATACATTGGTTTCTAAAACTATTAGAAGGGCACTTCATAGAATAGCATTTTATTGGGCTGATAGGCAAACTTACCTGTTTTTTTCTTGTAATTTAGTTATCTCATTGGTCTGATCTGAAATCTGTCTTTCTAGTTTGTTTGTTGAAAGAGAGTGTTCCAAAAGCTGAAGTTCAAGTCTGGTTGTCTGGTTTAATACCTAAATAAAATTTACAAAAAAATTTACAATCAAGATACTTCTTTTAAAAAAATTGTAATTTTGTTATGTTATGAAATCATGCAAATCTCCACTTAAGCCTATGATTAAAAAGTATTTTTCAACACTTAAATTTGGCACAAATGTTCATAGAATCAGAATGAAGAAAAACACATAGAGTTGCACTAATTTTTTTATTACACTACCAGATATCATTGGGAATATTTCAGTAGTATCTATGCTTCTGATCAAAGGATGAGAGTTACTGTGTACTTCAGTTTTGCTGTTATACCTTTCCCTCTGTTATGATAATTCTTAGTTCATTACTGGAACTATTATGTTGTTGCTCAAAGAATGAGTTGAGTTTTTTTCCCAATTTGATGTTGAAAGTAAGTCTCTCACTCACTGAGATCTTGGCCCAGTCCTGAAATCCCTTGATAATTCTCTCCTAGCTATTTTCCTCAATCCCAAGTTGTATTTTGAAGTGTTTATCATGTGAACCACACTTTTGTCAATTCATTCTTTACATTTTAATATTACCTTTTCTATGTATGTTCTTTATACTTTATTTGCATCTTTAAATGAAGAAATGTAGATACTAGGAAGCATGGAAGATACTTTATGGTTTGTACTGGATTGCCTTACTTTGAGGCATATTTTCTAGAAATATTTTCCCATTGTTTTAGAACAGCTTTTTTTAATTCAACAGAATTTGGCTTTCCTTGACAGGAAGAATTGATTACTCGTGTCCCTCATGTTAAACAGTCATTCAGGACATGATTTCACACTTAAGTGTAATTGAAAACTATTGCCAAAAGTAAGTGTCCTTGAGAGAGCAATTGTTTGGTTAATTTCCTTATGTTGCTAATTAAGCCCTTAACCCAGTCACCAGTAATTTCAAGCAGAGAAGGAAAGTTACAGTAATGATTTTCTTCCTCAAAGCTGAAAATAGAGTAATTTCCATAAAAACATTACTGTGAATGCATAAATAAATCCTATCGGCATGTGCAAAATATTGGGCTCCTGAATAATGCAATCAGAAAGTTGAATTCAGTATGCCTGTGAGCTATGAATTATCAGTTTATCAAAGAGTTCACACAAACTTGTTTTAGGTTAAAAAATGTAATTTAGTTCATTGGATGAATTCAACAGATAGCAAAATGTCTAACAAGGATTTTAAGTTTTGCATACTTTTTGTATTATACAAAATGTCATGTGCTGCATGATATATCCATTATGTGTTTTGGCAGTTATAGATCTGCACCATCCTACCATGTCTGCAAAACTACAAATATATACCACTCTACATTAAGTGGACTTATCCTTCTACTAATATCTGCATTCTGTTTAACAGAATGTCTTATTGTTGTTAAAAAACCCGTATCTTTTTGTCTGAAGTAAGTTAGGAAATGTACAGTAGACAAGTTTACTTCTGTGTGAATATACTTTTCTAGCAGCCTCCTAATTTCTTTTTTCTGGATTCATCTTGGATTTGTTTATGTATCTATTTGTTAACCATAATACAGTGCATTGTGCTGGAAATGAACTGTTATCCCATTTAGAGTATCTGTGAAAACATTCATTAAAAAGACATATTTCTCTATCAAAAGTTTAAAAAAATAAAAAAAGGGAAGTTTCAGTTTTAAAAAGCAATTAAGCTGGTGGAACAAAGTTTGAAGGGACTTTCTTTTAGCTAAGATCTGTGATGAGAGGGTTGTATAAAAGCATGCTAGGACCTAACTGATGCTTGGATATAGTACAGCAGGTTTAAATACATTCTCTTTAAAGATTTATTTAACAATTGTCTTTCTAGACTTATTTAAAATCCTACTGTAATGGAAATCACTCAAGTGACAACACTGGGCTTGAGACGGAACTATGTATTACCAAATATTAATATTTCCTGAAGCTGGGTAGAGCAGTTGGTGATAATGATTGACTTCTAACTGTTGAACTGAATAGTGTAACACTAAACAGTGTTAACTGTATAGCTGTAGTATTTTGGAAGCAGAAGCATTTTTAGGTTGAAATTCATTACTTACTTGTGCTTCAACATCTGTTAATTTGCGGGTCTGTTCAGCTGTTTGATTTAGCAAGTTTGTGCCTATTTCAATCATTACTGCAGTCTGGTTCTGCACTGCAGTTTGCTGGATCTCTACCATTTCTTTCTTCATACTGTCTTGGATGTAATTCTCAAGCTACATGGGAAAGCAAAGAGAGAAGATCGTTGCATTCTTTAAATGTTGGAAAGGGGGGTAGGACAGTAAGCCTGCTGGCAGCCTTGCTAAACAAATTTGGTCCTTGTCCTTGTCTGTTATGGATTTATGCTAAGTTTCCAAATGTTACACTCTGTGAGAGGAAGACCAAATGTGACAAGGAATGTGGGGCCACTCATCTTCTAAAGGCAGGAATAGAGATTTACAGGAAGGAGGTAGGTAGAAGGTACAGTGGTGAGAATGCTTGTGGGCACTAGGAAGCTTTTCTTCCCTAGCCCTCCCACCACTGTAACCATCAGAGGAGCTTCACCAGCTTTGGCAGCAATGGGAATTTTTTAGAAGATAAAAGTTTAGGAGGTTAGTCATCTTCCTGTATTTACACTTAACTATTTTAAAAGCATTTTTCATCACATGACTAGAAGTCAGAGAAGAGGTCAGATGTCATTTAACACTGTTATGTGTGCATTTTTATCAGAGAGAATTTCAAATAAAGACATAAAACAGTAGAAAAACCTCTAAATACTTCAAATGCTTAATATTTAGGAATGCAAAAGTTGTTTAAAATACTTAACTCTGATTTAATTTTTTGTCTAAACTAATAAGGCCTTTTTAGCAGTCATTTTATAAGAGTACCCTGCTTTCAAGGAAAGCAAAGAGAAAATAAGTAGCAAAGAGAAAATTCAAGTAACCTTTCATGTAAATCTTTCTACCCATCTGGATTATCAGAAAGCTGTCTGATTTTTCTTTACACTTCTTTAATATAATTTTCTCAGTAACTTTGCAATTATTTCATATTTCTTTCATACATCATTGCTTATGTTTGAATTCATAAAAGTCCAAGCCACAAGATTTCATTTTTTTCCATTGACTGGGGAAATTTCTAGAAATTTCTAGAATCAAGCTTCTACTTCACTCCAACACTGTTCTAGCAAGAGAACCATAATAAATTTTGAACTTCATGCTGTACCTACAGAGAGGATACTGGCTAATAACAAATAGCTAGTGTCATAAGGCACAAATGATAATACATTACCAATTCCTAATCTAAGTAAAATTGTAAAACAGATTGATATCTTGATTTTTTTAAACTATTTTGATAATGCTATCTTTATAAGAATGATGACTTGTAGTAAGGAGAAACTTTGAACATTATTTTATGGCTACTTTCCACATCAGTGAAGAAAAAGCATCTTATGATTTAATATTCTATCAAACCACTGTTCAGATATAACCATTCCACTTTCAACCAGCTAAAGATCAATTGGCAGATTTATCAGCTTTTAATGTTTCCCTCTTAAATATTACTTGAGCAAGGACTGGACTAATTTTTCCGACTTCACAGTTGTTTTTCAAAGGTAGCAAATGAAGAAAACAGGGTATATTAAGAAGTTAAAACCTGGAACACTGGCAGTATATTCTTATGTTTGAAGTAACCATTATTTCTTTATGCTCAGTGTGACTGAACTGTCAAAGCAGTATTTGTTCACTCCATTCTCCCCATGCAGCTGGTGAACTGCAATGCACACTACACACTTCTGACCAGAAGCTTTGATCCACATCTACTATACTGCTCCATAAGTGTACTTACTTCTCAAGTGTATCACAAAGATTTAAAACCAGCCTCTAGGCAGCCTTTAGGTGCTCTTTGCATAACAGCCTTTTTGAATACTAAAAGTAAGCATACAGTCAACTGGGTTTTGGCATAATAATTACACATGTATATGCAATCACCATCACTACAGTAATTAGAGTTGTTCACTATTCACAGGGTTGATTCTTGTGTTATCTTTTGCTCCAGGCTGTTCCTCATTTTCAAAAGCTTGAGACAAATCTGATTTGACTAAACATGTAGGAATTTTTAAAAATCTTTAGGGACATCTTCTAGGTCAGTTTCTTCTTTTATGTTGAACAAAGATCAATGCCTTTCAATTGAGTAGTAGTGGTAAGGCATCTTTAGTCCCTGATCATTAGACTATGAGACATCAGAAAATAGTGATAATTTAATTTTAAAAGCAATGCAAGTTGGTATTTGGTGCACCATAGTCCAAGGACATTTGCAAAATTCTGAAGACTTTTATACAGATTAAAATAATTTTTCACTAAAGTGAGATGCTGCTCCATGAAGACCAAGAACAACAATTAATATGTGTCCCTCTGAAAAGGCTAGACATCTGGGAATTAAATGATTTATGAGTTCAAATTAACTTCAGCAACTGAATCTGAAAGACTGGACACAATTATGGATAACATGGAAAAAAAACTTGTTCAAATGCAGCTCTGTTAAAAGAATATGAAGGGAGGTCTCCAGAATGCATTTTATATGCCTCAATATCACAGTTAATTATTGAAATAGCTTTATAAAGACCAAGGATATGGTCTTGCCTGGCACATCTGCAGTTAGAAGGGACATTGGAGGAAAAAAAATGACATACAGAGGAGAAAAAAAAAGGGAGTGAGACATCTCAGGCATCAAAGAGCTACCTTATAAGAAAGCATTGAAAAATATTGCATCTTCTATAATTTAGGAAAAGGGGCCCAAAAATAAAAAGAAAGACAGCAATAAAGAGATCAACAAAGAAAGATTGTTAATGAGCTTTGATTCTTTCATTAAATAATTGTGGATATTTAACCTCATTCTTCAAGGCTGGTTCATTGTTCAAAGAGAGAGCAGAATGAGAGTCTGAGCAAAGTCATCTCTGCATACAGGATTACAGAACTACATGGCTTCTTTGAAATTCTTATCGCTGAGTTATTCCAAAACACAGTACTAGAAAATGAGTTAATTCTGGGCTTAAAGGTAAGGTAAACATTTTATGGTCGGCTTAGGCAATTACCCAGTTCAAACACACAGATGTAAGGTTGCTCTGATTACAGTACGCAAAACCTGTGATTACAATATAAGGCATCTGGTGGTTCTGGTTGCCAGATTTTTATACCCCTTGTCACTGTGCTTGCAACCTTAGAAAGCAGTTTTGTTTGGACACACAGATCTGCGTTTTCATAATTTATCTTATTTGAATATCTGTAAGTGTAAGCGTATCTCCAAGCATATGATGTCTTTCAAATAATCTCTCATTTATGTGGTGAATTCCAAATCACTGAAGTATTCTCTTGACTCCAGTTTTCTATTCACATCTATTTTTCAACATTAAAATATTAAATACTTAATTTAGGGAATATGGTATCTGTGCTTACTTGAAAGCCTGAAATGTGAATACCAAAAGGGATTTATATTAAGATTTAAAGCCAGTTTCATTATCTGACTCATTTACTCTAATTTAGAGCAACATGAAGCATCAAAATTATATTGACCTATTAAGTGGCTTTGGAGCTTCTTGTGTTTTTTTCCCTAAAAATCCTACAAAGCATGATTCCATAAATCCCTTCTGTTTTTTTCCTTCATATTCACTAATCCTCTCCCACTTTTGTGCATTCTCTGCATGTACACATCATAAAATCTCTTTTCCTGATCTGAACCAAGACACACACTGATCCCTCTCTGCTTATATTCCCCTCTCTGTTCATCATACAACGCAAAACTAGAAAGTAGCACTTTTTACAACTACAACTTCCTAATTTTTTAGTGGCAGGGGCTTACTTTCATGTTTCTTCAAAGAGGAATAAAAGAATGACTTTCATCCAAAATACCCCACCATCTCCCACTGACCTTAGTGACAGCAGAACATATTCCTAGTGCACACCCCCAGAAACAAGGCCCTTGGGCTTCCCTGAGAGGGCGGTGGAAGAACTTTTTTAATCCAGGCTCCAGTTCCCACAGCCACAGCTGAGCCACATTGACAACACTGCGGATTAGCAGCCATTTTGCAAGACTGCAGTTCTTTGTGGCACATGTCTTTGTAGAGTACTATTCAACAGCTCCTGCCAAGGAGCCTCCTTCCTTTGTAAGCAGTAGAATTTCTGAAGGGGGAAGAATAGCTTGGGTCATTTAAAGAGGGACGGACTCAGGAATGAATGCCTCAATTCCTATCCATCACTTGGGAAGGTTGGCAGTTTGGTTTGAACAGCATGTCTGTCTTCGTCAATATTTTGCTCAAATTTGGAAGGTGTAGTAGGGATTATTTGCCAGATTTTGCCTATGCTGCGTGGATAGTTATGGTTTAATCTCTTTTTAATTCAAATAATATTTGGCATAGAAGAATTGTGTTAACCTTGATTACAGTATTGTTATTTTGGACAAAGTAATATTAAAACCTAGTAGCTGGCTATTACTGATGCACCTTCTCAGGAATTTTGCTTTTGAGGGTTAAGTCAATCAATGAATCCTAACTTAAGGATAATACAAGGGAGAGGGAATATTTGAAAGAAGTTCAATAGTTAGTTGATAGCATTTCAGTGATTCTTCATGGGACTTTTTTATGAAACTTTCTATCCTTTGTGTAAGAATTTGGCTGGAATGTATTCTTGAGCAAAGTAAATATAAAAATGAAAGTACAGATGGGAAAAAAAACATGTCTCAAAGCATGCCTAAATTGCAAAAACAGCTGGGAAAATTGAAATAATTTCACAGTTAAGATTTGTAATTGGGTTATTGTGATGCATTTTTAGAGAAAAAAAAATTCTCTAAGGTCATCACTTAGGGGCTGTGTCATGCTTTATTACTTCAAATCATATAAAATCATAAAATTTGATGAAAATACTTCAGCTAAGTTGCCAAAAAGCAAGGACAGGTCAATAATATTGGAGCACATTCCAACACGTTGCTTTTATAGCCAAGAATTTTTTAAAGCAACTTTAAATTGGCAAGAAAGAAAAGACAACATGTAGAGTATGCACTAAAAGAAGTATGTTTTCTAACCATTGGCAGAGATAGTCTTAATCCTTTATGAAGGGTTATCAATACTTAGTCAAATGAAAAGCCTTCCTGATTGCTATTGTATAGTTTCTGTCCATATTACAGAACAATTTTCCAAAGATCAGTAACTTGCATTTTATAGACACTTTGACTTACCTTTTTTTCCATTTAAAGTTATAAATGATGTCTTGCATTTGTTCATTGCTGCCAAATGTTTAATCTATACTAATTAAAGAGTCATGTTCCTGGCAGCATTTATAGCTACATAAATACATACATTCCCCCTTTGCCAAATGCTACCCCATATAAATGGTACAAATAATACTGGATGCTTGTTCTGTTTTATAGAATTTGTCAGTTATTGGAGCAGTCTTTCCAAATAAAGTTTGGTGATTTTCTTAATGTTTATAGTCTGATTCTGTCATCTGTAACATTTATTTTCAGCAAGAGATAATGTTAATCATGATTTTCTATACAATGCTGTGCCTGTGTGAACAGGTTGTGTTACAACACATACTGCATGCTTAGTCATCTAATGTAGAGACAGAGAAAACTGCAGAGTTAATGACACATATGTAGTGATTTTCCTCTAACCTTTATTTTGGAATTACAAAAGTGGAGTAGATCCAGTAGAAAACCTAGCAACAGAAAATACAACATTTATAGCTAGGCATTTTTAAAATACGCATTGAAGCTACAGTGTTTGGCATATTGTAGAAGCCTGGGCAGTAAGGAATTAACATGCTGCTATGCCTCAAACACTGATGGTCATTTAAGTGGGCAAGTTAGAATAGGATGTGGCTGGAAAGCGGGGGTGGGAGAAAAATAGGGCAGCACCTTTCTGGAGTCCACTTCCCTATTCTGGTCCATGATGACTACACAGTATAAAAGACAGCTGATGTGCAGAAGTGGTGTCAAGCAAGAATCAGGCATGAACTGTCAATTGAGGGTCAATCCAGTACAGGCGAATCGAGACCATCAAAAGACCCTCAAAGCCTCTCAACCCATTGGACTGCACGTGCTCACTTCTTTACATGAAGAGTGACAAACCTAATCCCAGGGCGAGGAAGATTTACCTGTAAAAAGGTAACCCTACAAAGCCCAGGTGGCACCACCAGGACCTTAGACACCCTATTGGCTGGATTAATGATGGACCCAGAATTAGTGATCTCCTTTTCTCTCCTATCTCATCTCTCTTTATAGGGGCAAACATATACCAATTTCCATGCCAAGTGTATAGTCTGTTAATAAAACTTCGTGAGCTTTTTTTTTTAACTCTTTGGATTTTGCTGCTCTTTTTTGACCATGGGCATCTAGGAATTTTGGGTGATCCCTTCTGCATAGGAATGAGATGTGATACATTTATAAGCAATCAAAAGCTTGTGAGTTATTGTTCTCACATCCCTAATAAAAATGTCCTGTGCTTTATTCAAAACTTTGTGAAAAAAACTTTATTCACCTTTGTGAATTCAAACCATAGGAGTTTAATCAGCCTCCCTAATACCTGTGGTCAACATCTTGGTACTTTATTCACCAAGATATTCATTATACACACAAAAGTGAGCAAGATGGAGAATGTACTTAAGCATCCATAATCAGTTTTGCTTAGTTCTAGTGACAGGGCAAAATATGAAAACTGATGAGTCTCATCAATTCTTTCTGGAATAGTTTTTCAGAGTACAGATAAGACTTTCCTATTCTCATACTCCAGATGTCGTGAGGTATCTTTAACCTCATAATGCTTGGTTTCAGTTGCTCTGCCCTTTTTTCAGAGTGACAAGTGTTCTTTGGATTGTGGCCACATCTGATTTCCTCGTGAGTCATCTGAAGTAGAATTTAGCCCATAATTTGGAACAATTTTTTCAAACTCTGTGCCAACGTGCAGCTGTCTGATTGTAGAAGGTTACCCGTATATGCTACAAAATCCTTAAATTTCTGATTCACAGATATATTTTTGTGTTTAAAGACAATAATATAGTTATTCCAAAGACTTTTTTAACAGACTTTACTTTCAATTAAAATACTAAATATTTATATTGTTTATTTGTAGTGTAGTTGAAGTCTGTACATTAGGAAGGGTTTCTTGGGATGAGCCACCCTGGATGCTACTGGACATGGATAACAGTGAAATGTAATGCAGTCTTTAAAAAAGAAGAAAACATTGTCACGATTTCATCACAGCAGCTCATATATATGCCTTCATAACACCAATACATTACAGTGATGTGGAAATACAAATATAAGCACCCATGAAGAGCCTGGCAATAAGGTTACATACATGCACATTAAGCAGCATGTGTAGCATATATATGTAGGTAAAATACTACAGATTGCCTATATGAGCTGCTGTGATGAAATCGTGACAATGTTTTCTTCTTTTTTAAAGACTACATTACATTTCACTGTTATCCATATAAAAATTTCAGTTTTGCAGACACTTTTGTTCTCTTTAAAATAGCTTTTCATACTTATATTCAGTTTGCCAATGTTGCTACTGCTTAAAGTCAGAATAGAAATAGAAGAATCACTACCCTTTCCAACAGTCATTTATCTTGAAAGACCTAAGGGAACACATTTTTAAGGGCATTGCATTAATTCCCATCAATCAGAACTTAAGCTATTTTAAATCAACTTTTAATAAAATAATTTATTTCTCCATGTTTTCTAAAAGTAAGTTATCAATTTTAGGAGCTTGTAACTTTTGGAAAAAATTAGTACACTGCAGAAATAAAAAGCAATTATGTCTGAAAAAGACATATTTTTAAATGCCTTTTTTTTTCCCCCTTGGGGCAGGAAGTCCCAATGGTCTATTAGTTGTTTCTCAAGGGAGGGAAAAAATCTTTTGGGAATGTATATGGGAATGCTTGAGATGTCTCTACACTATTAGATTCTTACATGCCCCATCAAACATGTCTGCGTGTCCAGACCTCCAGCTAAGATTTTTCTCTTATCTCATTTTCCTGTCAGCAAACAAAAGGTGAAAGTAACATCATAAATGAATACTATCTGGTAGTGAGCTGTGATTTACTGGAAAATACTCAAGCTAAAATTGTATAAGAGAATACTAAAGATTTAAATGCTAACTCTTAAAATAGTAAATACAGACTTTAAAAATAATTGTATTCAGGAGACGGTTCTGCTAGTGACACTTGTACGCTAAATGAAAGTTTACCAACTTATTCTCATGTCTGATTACATTTCATTTAGAGGAAGCTGTTTTGCTGGCAAAACTTTACTGGCAAAACTCAAATGAAACACATTTTCATTAATATAACATCAAACAAAAAGCATGAAATGTCTTCATTGTCCATGCAAATATTTATGAAGAATGACTTTCAATCTGTATTCTTGAAGTATTTTGTACCTAATTCTAAAAGTTGTTACAGCGTAATCATACTTTCTATTATATGTTTTGAACTAACTATGAAAATGTTACAATCCAAATGATGATGTAGAAAAAGCAAAAGAGCACATAGGAAAAGGCTAGAGACGTTGGCAGCTGAAACACTCCCAAAGGCTATCGTAGAGTTGAGCTCCCACCACTCCAGACACTGACCTTGTTTCATACATGTGATACTACACTACTGCTTTCCTAACTACACGTGTTTTGCCGTTTGGAGGATGACATGGGTTCTTTTCACTATATATGATACATATACTTTCTATGGTGCATTTTTGGGTAGTTGTACATTAAATTGCAAGTGAAAAATATACTGTTCAAAAAAACATTAACAGAAATTAAGTAGTCAACTTGACAAACCATTTAACAGTGTGAATTTCTATATATGTAAGAAAATAATTTTTAAAAACCAAAATTTAATAACAGTATCTTCAAAATTAAAATCAATTATTTGGTGATTAACCATACTCAAGAGTTAAGGCTAGTCATTAAGGCAGTAATTTAAGATTGTGGATCACAGCTAAGTGGTATTCCTCTTAGAAATTAGGGAAGGAATTCATAAAGTTCCCATTAGTCTAAAAATAAAGAATAAATAAATAAGTAGTGTGAGTCATGAATGGCATTTTGCCGAAGTCCAGTAGCACTGAAGCCAGGAAGACAAGAAGACAGTGATGCTTCTGCCATTCACTGAAATGCATAAAATTATTTTTCGTTATATGCAACAAGCCACCAATATTCAAAATTAGGATTTCTAATTTATAAACACTATAAGAAATACTGCTAATTGATATTTAATTTTTAAATACTAGGTTATGGCATTGGGCTATAATTTCACAAATTGAATATTCAAACTTTTTGGAAAACAAGCCTACATGTTTTCTATCAGATTTTGGACTTGCATGCTACCATCAGGGAATTAGGACTTTACCAGACTGGTGTAAAGATGAGCTTCTGCCCTAAAAAGATGACACCTGAATAAACACTTGATATCCCAGATCTCAATAATCCTTTCCCATTTGTGTATTTTTTTCCATTCCACTGAGTAATAGGCAGCTGAAATAAACTTATCAGATATGCTGGTGGAGGTACTTATGACATTTTTCATGAAAAACATTGGCTATGTAGCCTTACAAACTTTACAAAATATTTAGCAAATGTATCTGTCACAGATAAAGCCGTTAATCTCTTTTATCTCAACTTACAATATAAAGTGGTTTTTTATTAACTCCTCTTTCAACAGGACAGCTGATTTTAGAGAATAGCTCATGATGGGGTGAAGCAAATCAGAGTGCAAGTTTTTGAAGAAATATTAAGCAAATTCCCCTTTTCAAAACAGGTTATTGGGGAAGTGAAAAAGAGCTAGGCATTCACAGTTCATTCTCAGCATTGCTTTCTAGGGAAGCAGTCATCTTGCATTCCACTTCCAACCAGAAGGAAGAATGATTTGGAGTTCAAGGATCAAACTAGTTAGGAAGCTATGGAACACAATTAGTCCCATTTGTAAGCTATAAAACTGGGTGTCTCCTGTTTCAAAGCTGTGTTCACAAAGCATCTTTCCTCATGAAAAAAACTAGATTTTTTTAAAGTTTCACAGATTAAGGAAACTAAAAGCATTTTTAGTAGTTCTTAAACTTTGCAACATACTGGCATCTAAATATAGTTTATGAAGCTTTTATAAAATCTTTTACTTGTAAAAGAAGCCTCAATGATGATGCTACCAGGAGATAACCAGACATTTTAGCTGAAGGCCTGACAAATTTCGAATGCTCAAGACTTTGAGGAAGCACATGTCAGCTGCTGACTTCAGTTTTCAAGGACTGAATTTTTTTACTAAAAACCCATTCACTGATTTTGAAGGAGGGAAGAAAAAGTAATTTCTACTCAAATGCTGTAGCTCTTTTTTTAAGATATGCTGCATCTTTCTTGCTACTGTTTCCATTGATAATATGTTAGATTGACTGCGGAGGTTTGGCTGCTACATTTACATCACCAGCCTGAAAATTCATCACTTGCTGGACCAAACCTGTCAGATAACTCCCCTAAGGTTACCAAATCACTGCGCAGGGGAAGCAGGACCCAAAAACCAACACGGGCTTAACTGTGACTACAGAAAGCACTAAGGGTTGCCTTAAATAAGAGAAGCTAAGGTGGTCACCTCTGCTTAGTTTAAAAAATGAGCATCCCTGTATGTTCTTGCCCAATGCTACTTATTTATTTCTCTGTGCTGTTTCATTAGCCCAGTTAAGAGTCTTCAATGCAAAAGCTTCTGAGGAATTCCATGCTTGAAAGATAAAACAAGAAGCTACTGTGTTGAGTGTGGACAAACACAAATATTTGGAAGCAAGATCAGAACATATAGGCAGCATATTGCAGAAACAAAATTTAGTGTGTGATGCAGAAAAAAAATTATGTAATCCTGATTAAAAATACTTCTTTTTTGCCTCAATAGCTGGAATTATCCATCTAAAAGCAGGCAGTTTAGGTTCTTGGAACAGAAACAAGATGACAAATCTTTCCATCCATTGCTTCCAAAATCTCTTTGTCTCTGGCACCCCCTGAGCACTCAGGCAGTGATGGAAAGTCATCTCTTGAGCTGAGTTCCAGTCAGTGCTTCTGAAAGCCTAACACCAGGCAGATGCCAGTTGGTGTACTTCTATGAAGACCAGAAACTGAAGCCAGATCCTCTCAAAACAAATGATGCTATTTGCATTAACCATAATAGAAGAGGAGGAACTCCCAGCAAAATGGCTTGGAACCAAAGCTATGGACTACAGGATGGGTATTTTATGAGAGGACACTCTTCCCTGTCTGTTAAGATCTGACAGGAAGGGCCACTGAGGAGGAAGACTTTTAAATACGCTTTCCAAATATGCTCTTGGATGTAAAACTCTGCTGTCAAGATGAGTAAGCACATTAGCAATGGTGAAAATACAACAACATTGATACTGTGTGCACCTTCCTACTCAGAAAAAGAAGCTATCTGTCTTAGATTGGAGAGATGGGCCCATGCGAATATCATAAATTTCTACAAGGCCAAGGGCAAGGTCCTGAACCTGGGTCAGGGCAATCCCAAGCACAAACACAGGCTGGGCAATGAAGGCATCGAGAGCAGCCCTGCTGAGAAGGACCTGGGGGTGCTGGTGGATGAGGGGCTGGACATTCCCCAGCCATGTGTACTAGCAGCCCAGAAAGCCAAACATGTCCTAAGCTGCATCCAAAGCAGTGTGGCCAGCAGGGCGAAGGAGGGGATTCTGCCCCTCTGCTCTGCTAAAACTCCACCTGGACTAGTGTGGCATCCAGCTCTGGGTGCCCCAGCATAAAACGGGATTTGAATGGGTCCAGAGGAAGGCCACTAAGATGATCCTACGACTGAAGCACATCTCTGATGAAGACAAATTGAGAGAGTTGGGATTTTCCTATCTGGAGAAGGTTCTGGGAGACCTTAGAGCACATTTCCAGTACCTAAAGGGGGCTTAGAAGAGAGCTGGAGAGGGACTTGTTCACATGGACATATAGTGACAGGACAAGAGGGAATGGCCTTAAGCTGAAGGAGAGTAGGTTTAGATTAGATATTAGGAAAAAATTCTTCACTTTGAAGGTGGTGAGGCATTGGAACAGGTTGCCCAGAGAAGTTGTGGATGCCCCATCCCTGGGAGTGTTCACGGTGAGGTTAGATGGAGCTCTGAGTAACCTGGTCTGGTGGAAGGTGTTCCTGCCTATGGGAGGGGTGTTGAAACTAGATAACCTTTTAGGTCTGTTCCAGCCCAAACCATTCCATGATTCTGTAAATACTCAGGAGAGTAGGTACAGAAGGTTAAAAACAAGTTTAGCAATGAGGACAAAAGAATCCAGAACTGAGAATTCTGAATGAGGAGGAATACAGAGGAAAGGGACAGCCAGGAAGCTGCATAGCTTTAACAGAAGGAAAGAAAAAATGGAAATTAATCTATGTGAGCAGATTTTTAAAAGTGGATATGTCAGGGATAGGAATTCTTAATGACAATGAACTGCAAAAGGGGACTGGAAGGCTGATCTTAGAGCCAGCTGAGGGAATGAATTCTCTGGTTTGCTTGAAGTTTAAAAAACATTGTGAAGTTGGAAGAAAACTCACTGAGAAAAATGGTGAGTGCAAAGGACTTGACTGGATGAGACTCTTGGGAGATGTCAGTCCCACATGGACTTGAGATGGACAAGAAAAGGAAAATGTTTATTTCCTTGTGATGAAAATTATTACTCTTTTTTCTAATCCAGTAGCATCCTTACTTAGTTAGAGCTAGTCCTCATGAAATAAGTCTTAAAGCACACATCTGATTTACTGGTCTGCTCCATTATCAACTTCAAATACTTTTTCAGTATTTTTTTAGTTAATATTTACTATATATAATACTTAAACTAAGTATTTAGTTTCACTAAGAAGCCAGTGGGAATTCTTCTACTTGTTTAGAGTGAAGCTAGGCTTTTGTATGCTGTCCTCCAAGCCTTTTTAAAATAATAAAGTTTACCATAACAAAGAAGCTGAACTCAAGACATGGCTAAGTTTTTTCTAGATTCAAGTCAAATAAACGTATGTGTCAGGGGGAAAAAATTAGGGTATTATTAACTATATTTAAACTTTCTTCTCTAGCTGGTAAACTGTAGTTGTCAGAATCCTTGTTTGTATGTGCTAAGATTTCAACGGGGTCAGATTGTTTATATTTGTTGCAGTTTATACTCCTTCTAAGGGCTATGTTATTAGTCTAGGGGCTTTCTTTCTAGTTATTTGAACTTTGTTTCATCATGTCAGAGTAGTTTTCAGAAAATATTCCCAGTAAGACTCCAGTAGCAGTTACAATAGGGTTTTTTAATTTACTATTGCTTTATAGGCAAACATTATATCTGACAGAAAATCTGGCATCAGGATGATAGTTTAACATAAGTGAAAACACAGAGATAGTTAATACGGTCAAAGTTCAGATCTCATGCAAGGAAGCTTAGGGGGTTTTTAAGTCAATTCCTTAGAAGCAGAAAAACACAAGTCTTTTTTACTTATTCACTTAAGCTGTCTTTTGCCTACATTATCCTGTTTTCTAAGTTGTATTAAGAAATTGGAAACTAGTTTTCCATTTGAATAGTTGAATTACTCTGTTTATAAAAAATCTTTCTGAAAAGAAAAGCAAAAATAGGGAAATTTTTTCATTAATTCTTTACCTGGGAATTTTCTTGAGTAAGAAAACCATCTGAATGGACAGGGTATTGGTTAATGCGATAGGAGAGTATGGCAAGTGTGTTTTCCATTGCTACGTGTATTTCAGTCTTGATCTGCAGTTTTCTGGTCTTTGAATGCTAACACTTAGCACAGCTAAAATTGTCAGTTGACAGCTGATACCTCTGAAAAATTAGGCTATTGCTTCTTGACTAATTGGCACATTCTCCTTAAGGTATAATTTTATATTTCACTTTGAAAGTGTGGGCTTGAACTAGTATCTTGCAGATAGTTACATCTTGTAAATGGAACATGAGGAGGAAAATTGTTGCACAGAACATAATGTAGTTCGTGGGAAACGACCTAAAGGAAATATATGAAGTGTCATAGTCTGATATCTACAGGTTCTGTCAAGGAAGACAAAACTAGAATAATTTTTAGGGATCAAAATTAAAGCTGTCAGCTTACTCAGGTACGTCAGTGTAAGTCTGTAGATCAGGTCACATGATGAGCAGCAGACCTGTGGCACATGGATGTCACATCATGTGTAGGGGAACTGCTCTGGGGGCTATGGCTATTGCCCAGGAAATGTCCTTTCCACTGAGCTGGGTGTCTCCCCATTCCCACACCCTGACAGAATGGAACAAAAAGGCTTTTTCCTTCCAGGATCATGCACGTCAGGTGCAGGCCTGAACCAAAAAAGCAAGCATAGTGATAAAGCTGATACTGTGAGTGCAGGAGGTGAATGACTCTTAATTGCCTGCAACCTGAGAATAAACAGGTCTGCAGAGCTGTTGTTTGGACAGGGCTTAATACACTGCTCAGTCATTTTTATACTAGAAATTTTCAGAACATCCTACCATTTTTAAATGGATACAATTATTTTCTTCAAAGATGATTTTCTCCCTGTCAAAAAGTTCTTTTGAGTGATAAAGATCAAATGTTTGCTTAGTGTGTTTTCATGTGGTTTTGACAAACAGGTTATTCAAAAAACATACTAAAACATTGCTTCTGAAGTACTCAAATTATGACAGTTGTATGAGTGAGTATGCTGTACCATACTGGAATGGTCTAAAACAATAGTTTTGATTTTCTACTATACGCTGGTCCTCCTCAGTACTGTAGTACAACTTTTGAAATGCACATAGCTAGTTTCAATCTCTTGATAATTATGTTACTAAAAGGTGTCTAAAAATTGAAGAGTCTAAAAATTGAATGCCTCTTAAAAGAATTTCAGTTGCTAATATTGAGAGAGCTGTAATGAATCAAGCAAGACCTTTCCCCCCATCCCCTTCCGGAAACTTAAGAAGTTGTTATAGCTAGCTATTCAATAACATAGTCTGTTAAGCTCTCAGCTGTGTTACCACAACACATTAATTTTAATACCTGACCAAAATCAATGACAGAAAGTTGATATGTTGTTTCCCAGAAGGTAAAGGAACCCTGTATAGTTGGGGGTTTTATTTTAAAACTCTATCATGATGCTTGAGACCTGAATACAAGTACAAAACTGAAAAGATAGTTTTTTCCCTACAACATTAAAGGGAGTTTGAGCAAACCTAGGACACTTACATGCCACTTGGGTTTAACAGAAAATCTCCAGAGACAGCTGAATTGGAAAAAAAGTTGTTGCCATCTAAGAATTCTGAAGTACTTGCTCATCTAGAGAGGAAAATGTTTCCGTATAACTTCTGTGAATAGTGTAGCTGCGAAGAATACTAGATTTTCATCCATACTTTTGTTAACAGAGAGAGGATTGCATATTCTATCAGCCTTCTCTTCTTAGCAGTAAGACCTTTTCATGACCTTAGTAGGCTCCTGGAAGATTGTTAGCTAAACTGATCAAGCTTCATATGGGCAGTGTAAAGACAGCAGAAAAGTTTCTGTAGCGTCCTACTCTCCCTCTTCAGACTAAGCAATAACGTGTTGGAAGTTGGAAAGAGAACGGATAGATGTAATTTAATCATACAAATTACAGGATATGTTTGCTGAGCTTTGTAAACAACATCTTAATTTTAGGGTTAACCTGTTCCACAAACAGATAAAAACTAACGGGATTTTCAGTAATTACTTGGAGCACAGTAAGAAGTTTTTTTATAAAGCTTTTAAGGGGTAGTAATGTTTTTTCCTTGGCAGCTTAAAAACTGACACAGTGAGTGTTTGCAGAACTATTTAGGTGTGGAATTTTTTTTGTAAAAAACATAGATCTGGATTTTGTAACCTGAGGAATTCTTTAACATCTCCTCTGAGCTTAGTTTACTTGGAATAGACTTCAGGTTCACCAAAAAGTATTACTTTTATTCTCACTAGAGAATAAATAAATCTGTTTTCTGTTCCAGCCCATAATTCCTCTTTTTTCCTAGAAATATGTTAGTTAAAAGAAATGAGATTATCACAGTATTTCCAGTTGTAAAGCACTTTTTAACTTTCTGTGTGCATGAGGTTAATTGGTTTAACACTGTGCAATGTGCTATATCTTTAAAGCATTTCTAGGTATTAAATTACTGTGCTATATCTTTTTTCTCCCCAAATGCTTTGCCTTTTTAAATTATCTGATATTCCTATTATTTTTGCCACCTGTAATTTATATTTGGCTAGTTTAAGAAATTCAAATAATAAAATGATAGATGAAATTGTCAGTGCTTATTTCTGAAACTTCTTATTCAGTGCCATAGAAACTCTCCTTTTCTTGAAGGTTCTACTGATATGATCCACTGACACATTGTTAGCTGTTATTACCAATGAGATATTTCCTAGGGTGCCTTTGGACTACCAAAATATTTTCTCTGTGTGACATCCTTGTTTCAGGTACTAGTATATACATTAAATATATATAGTAGTGTATATATATGAATTTCTTTTTTTTCAAGAGCCATCTTCTCCCATTTTCCCTTATGTAGTCTGTACAGGTATCCTTAAGACTGCCATTAGTATCTTATTGTTAACTAGATGCTAGAACCATTTTTCTCCGAAGTACAATTTGCATCTTCTGTTCCAGGAAGATTTTTTTTTTTAATTGTAAGAGTGGTGAGGCATTAGAACCAGGTGGCCTCGAGAAGTTGTGGACGCCCATCCTTGGAAGTATTCAGAGTCAGGCTGGTTGGGGCTTTGAGCAACCTGATCTAGTGGAAGATGCCTCTCTCCACAGCAGAGGGATTGGAACTAGATGATGTTTGAAGATCCCTTCCAAACCAAACCAGTCTGTCATTCTGTGATTCTGTCAGGATGTGTGAATAGGAAGACACCCAAGTATTATAGAGAAGCCATCAATCCTGATTTGACTCTTTTACACAAGTTCTTTTTTAATAAGTGGGAAGCATGATATTTATCTATATATTCATATAATATTTGCAGTCTAGTCCACAGCTCTACCTTCTACCCTATTGTCTCTGGATTCTGAGGCTTACAAACTTCAGTGCTAAAGTAGTATGTCAGGATGAGAGCCATGTAGCATGCCAGCTTTTGTAACTTCTTCAGCAATGCTGATAGATCTGCTGCTTCAAGGCAGATTTCTGTTAAGTTTTCCATTCCTCTATTTCTGTCTCTTTTAGGCTGAAGAGACAGACTGAACTTAATCTAGGAAGGTAATTAATATAGACTGAGGCACCTGATGAAACTCTGGGTTTGCGAAGTTCTAAAGATCCAACAGTGTCACCTTTCTGTTGTAAACACCAATCTAAGATATAACACTGTGTCTTCTAAACCAGTTGGCAACATTTTGCACATCTTGCCCTATAATAATAGTAACGGTGGGGGAAGACCATCTTATTTTGCACCCACCCTGGCTTTCAGCCAAAACTGTGTAAATGAAACAACAGATGCAACAGGAGGCTCAGCATTACTGTGAAAAGTTATTAAAGAAATGGTGGCTAACTAAACTGCTTAGTATTGTAAATCAAAGAATGTGGTACATTTTCAAATGCAAATACTGTAGTATGTAAAGGACAGTATTATACAGGCACTACAGATACCAGTTGTCATATTTTGAAGGTTAGAAATGGATATTTTTTCTAGGGTAAATCCCATTCTAAGCAATACATACATGATAGGTTAGGAATCAAGCAAATGATATTGTTTTACTTGGTAAACTAAGGTGAGACAAACAAGAAAAAAGGAGCAGTAACAATAATTGTCTGTAAAAGAAACACCATTCTGAACTTCAGTCTTTCTGACAAAGTTTCAAGGGGACAAAGTCAAAGGGTTATGCTCTTAAGTTTTACATGTTAAAAGTGGGTATGCAAACAAAAAGGACTCGAAACTGGCAATTCAAGCATCTTCAAGCTCATTTCCTATATGTACACTTGAAGAAAGAAAAACAAAGGGAAATTAAGCACTTGATGTCAATAATTGATGGAGAAAATATCCCAATTTGCTGTTTGGACCAGTCAAAGATGAGAAGCTTATGACCATGTTAATAACAAACAAAGCATAGGAAAATGTATATATAGCTGGTTCAGTAAAATAAGCCTCTATAACATTTTTTACTGGTAACATCTTGGAGAAGGTGAGCTCTCAATTTCAATTTTGTCTTGCAGATCTGTACAAGAAAATCTTGTCTTCTTTGTTGATTTTGTACAATTTCATACCTGCATCACCAATTTAGTATTTGCGGAATGATGCAGAAATGGCCTCTACAACATAGTTTTTAAACACATGCAAAAGTGTCATTTCAAATCCTCTCACTGAAATTTACCTACAGGAGATACAACATTAACTGCATAATTATATCATCCAGAATAGTGTGGAAACTTCATCTGGTAACGTACTAATCTGAAAGTAAGAATTTTCTTTTGAATCCTGCCAGTATTCCTCTGCTTAGCAAGAAGCAGAAGAATCTGCTATCTGTCGATCTTAGTTGATAGACAGAAATAAGCACTTTTCACAATAACCAAAAACAGATGCATTACTTAAGAAAGGAATGCAGGATTCAGTCAGAATCATCTCTTGCATACTTCAAAAGCCAACACTGTACAATATATTTGTCCTTATCCATTGTGTGCAGATGGCTTTGAAGGACAGCATGTCAAAGTACCTTCTTGTATTTGACAAATGACATTCAGTACAACAATAATTACAACCTTTCATTGGTAATTACTCATCAAAAATTATAAGCATTCTTTCTTGTACATATTAAAAATCTGATTTTGTTGTGCTTCAGGAAGAAACACGTTTCAAAGTGAAAAAATGTTTTTAGCTTTCAGAGCATCATGACAAGGGAAAATGAATCTCAGTTCAGAGTATCCAAAGATACTGCATTTCTATCTGCAGTGCATCCCCCTCCTAGTCTGCTAGGATGGTTCAGGATCAAGTTCTGGTCTTAGGCTTAAATGCTGACTCCTGACACAGACTTTTATTTTCTAGTCTTTTGATCTGCTGATAAACTACAAATAAATTATCTATATTCCAGATGCTACAATCAATTTGATCATACATTGCTTTCAGCTGTTTGTAACAGGAAAGACTAAGAAAATATGACCTGTTTCTTTTACACTGTTGCTTTGGACAGTCATATCTCCTGAGTCATAGGATCTGGTCAATATACAAAGAAGTAAATTCAAGTCAGCATTCAGTTATTTCAATGTCTTAAATGCTGAAAAAATGCAGTTCCTTGAGTACAAATGCCATGATCCAAATGGTAAAGCTGCCATTTATTCAGATATAATTTTTTTTTAATTCTTGAACCTAAGGGATTGCCTGTCTTTTAGGAATATCTGAAAACCTGGTGTTTTATATAAAAAGTTCCAAAGTATAATAGCCATAATACATGTCTATATTTAAAATTTCCGGTCTTGTCTCTTAGCTGCATACCAACCTGCTATCCCCTAAAGTTAATTGAAAATTTTACTATTGAGAGGTTTATTCTCCCTGCTCACACACACATTAGAAAAAATCATACACTTCAGTATAGAAATTGATCCCAAGGTAGGGAAAGTCAAAGAGGAAAATTCATTTCAGGTATATTGCTGCACTGCTGATCTAGGAGTTTGGCTTTTGCTTCGCAGTATCACTTACTGGCTTACTGCTAAACACTGGATTAGGTGGAATAGTGGTTTGTTCTAGTATTTCATCTGAGTGCTTAAACATAATCTACTTTTCAAAAGACATTCTCCAGTTTTATGTATGGCACGTACAGTAGTGGCATAATGCATTATTAAAGTTCAGATCAAAAAAAAAAAAGTGTTTTCATGAAGAAGCAATTTGTAGTAACTGTAGAAAAAAGTCTTCTGCTTCCTATGCAGGAGCAGATCAGAAAAGAACCTGGACGTATCTAACTCGTTTTCTTCCCATTGTGTTTGTCCATTAAGCAGATGAAACGCACACTTCCCATGCTGTTCCATTCATACAGCCCAGTGTTCATTCAGAAACAGAACGCTTCCTTTAGTTGATGGATTAAAGGCAGGAGAGGGGGAGGTGTGTAAAAATGTTTTGGGATGTGCAATACTTTAGCAACAATGTTTAAAGGTTAATTCACACTAGAAGTTTGTAAGATTTTTTTTTTACACAACTTCAAAACAAAACACATTCTGCCTCTTAAATGAACAAAAGTAACTTTAAATAGCAAGACCTAATGAAGGTTTTTGTGCAATTGCTGAGAAGCTAAATGTCAGGTCATTTTTAAAAGCAATCTTATATTACACTTTCAGTACACTAAACAAATTAAGTGAACACAATTTTTTTGCCCCACCTTGACTGATCTTGCATTATATTTTGGTGGGTTGAAACATGAACCTAGGAATGTGTATTAAAAAATCAAGTAAACTCTGTAAGCAACTTTAAAGTTTATTGTTTGCTTTTCATCTTCACTTGCAGACCAGGTGTCTCTAGCAAAGTAAATCTGAGGAAAAGCTACTTTTTGTTGGAGGCTCTTTGTGAACAAAACAGATGACATAAAGAGCAGGTGTTAAAATAGTGAAAAGGCAAACAGCAGATATTTTACAGGATGTTTAGCTGTGGAAGAGCTAGAAAAAAAAATCAGGCTATTCTAAAGCATCTTATTTGAAAGTCTGCTCAAATGCAAGAAACATTTCTCTGTCTTGTAAATCAGAATCTGCCTTTTGATCCCCCAAAGAATGGTTAGAGATACATATCCTATTCCTCTTGGAACTGATTTCCCAAGGACTGACAGGAAAAACATAGTTTTTACTAAATAAGGATGCTGGAATTTGCTTACTAGTTTACCTGATGCCACTTATGATACTGTGTTTGCCTACTTAAGTGGCATTTAGAACTAATGTCTTGTGTGATTTTACTATTTATATGAGGAAATTGCTTAGCAGCTGGGTAGATTGGACTGTTCTACTTTGTGTGGTTTTCATCCTGCATTGCACATCTGTTAATGTTGGTCTTAATATTACAATAGTGAGCCTTGTAAATTAATAAGTAGAAAGGTAAGTAAGTAGAGGAAACTAAGTTTGCCTGTTTGAAAAAACAAGAGCTACTCAACTGACATTATTTGTGTGTCTAAATTAAGCATCCTAAACCTTTAAAGAGAGATTTAGAGTTCCACACTGGAGCCTTCAAGTGTGTGCATTTTGGATTTAAGCTTCAAGGCTCATTTTCAGATTGATGAAATCCATGCACTCTTTGTTTTGGAATGTGACTTCTGTTTTTTACACTCACAAATTTGCCAGCACGTTTCATTAGTTGTATCACAGTAGTTCTGTAATTTTGTAACTGATGAGAGATGTGAACCCTAATGGAAAATTATTTTATAGCTGTACATGAAGTGGCTATTCATTGCAGAAAAATGAATTATCTCCATTTGCAACAGAGATTTCTTTCGGTATGAAGAAACCGTTATGGCATCACTGGAACACTTATTTGGAAATATAATGCCAAGTTCTCAAAATATTTACTGCCAGTAAGATAAGCATCTTGGTACAAAACAAATGCTCAAATTTACTATGCAATTAGTCTATACTATCACACTTTTCCAGGTAGTAGTGAAATAAAGGGGTTTTAAGTCAAAATCTTTTGAACTGCATAGCATTTTGAATCTAATGAGTTTATATAAAAATGTGAAATAGTGATCAGGTTTGCTCTCCAGTAATATTAAGAATATATTCTGCAACATTTTTTTCTGCTCTTTCAGATATAATGTAATTTTACAAATGTTGCCCCTTTGGCAGTAAACATGTCATTTTCCCTTCGTTCCAATGGAATGGCATTAAAGGAAGCTCTGGTGGTATCTGCAACACCTTTTCCAGGCTATTTTTCATTTGAATATTGTACATTTGAGTGGAAACGTTACAGGATGCAAATGAACTTTCTTGAAATTTTATCACTTCACAAGGCTAATTTCACTGCAAGTCTGACTTGCAGTCTTTGCTGGAATTCTTTATCAGTGGGGCTAGTAGGTTAATTCCTGCATCCAAATTTTGAAATCACAGATTTCAGATAATATTTTTCAAACATGCTTTGGATAAAAGTACATTCTATATTCCTTACAAAGAGCTACGATAGCCCTTGCCAGTCAATTATAAATTAGTAGCTGGTTCTTTTATATCAGAAACTTCAGACATGCCCGCAGTCTGTCTGTGTATGTAATTACTATTTGTCCAAGCAATTCAAATGTAATGACAAACTTCAAGCACGGTCTCTGCAGAACTGTGCAGTTCACTGTTCCGTTCTAGTCAGTAAAATTATGTTCCCAGATTTCAAAACAACTTTTTGATCGGAAGGTAATTCAGAAATTTAGCTGAGATAATGCATTTTGTGAATTCAGAAACTGTTCAAGAAAAAAAAATCATACTGAAACAGATAACAGGATGGTGGGTTTTTAGGATAGAAATTATATTGCCCTACCTTCATTAGCCACTGAGTGTTGTTTTCCATGATGTTCTCAAGTAGCTGCAGTCTTTGAACTGAATCATCATAGTCCAGAGGTGCATCCCTCTGCACGGCGTTGGACACGTACGGAGTCGAGGACCGGCAGTTGTCCGTCTCCGGCAGAAGGAAGGTGTAGCTGCAAGACCCGTGCTGAACCTGGTACTGCTTCTTGCCTATCGTCTCCATGCTCTTACTGAAGGAGTTGTATCCTGAAGCTAAGAATATGCCGCAGCCCAAAAAGAAGCAGGCAGCCAGCTGCATTTTAAACCCTGCGGTAAGGCGGCGGACCTAGAGAGCCGGGGTGCGCTGGCCAGAGCCCGGCCCTAGTTAACCTGCGCCGCAGCCGAGCGCTCCGCTGCCATGTGCCGTCGGGGCGAGGGCTGGGCTTCCCTGCCTGCCTCCCGGCGAGCCGGGGAGGTGCGGCCGCTCCCGCCGCCGTGCCCGCAGCTGTCAGGCGCGGGAAGCAGCTGGGGCCGGCCCCGCCTGGCCCTCTGCCTTCCTCCTCCGCGCCCCACCGAGCCCCTGCCGCCTCGGCACCCGAATCAATCACTCCCCTGCCCTTATAGGATAAGTTGATAAGAGCAGGCAGACATGCGGAGCGGAGCTGCTCCTCCCTCCCGGGCTCTCCAGTGCCGGGGGCACCGCAGAGCGACTGGCGGGAGCGGGACGGCGAGAGGAAACCCCAGGGTGGAGCCGGCAGCGGCAGGACCCCTGCGAATTCCTGCAGCACGGCTCTAATTAAGAGTTTCCTAGACAGAGCAATCAGTTCCGATACCCTCCAACTATGCTAGTAAATTATTTGCGGTGGTAATCATTTTTAAGCTCTTTCCCCTCGACCACCCCCGCCCCCCCC